>VDFB02266765.1:0-130018 GCA_007258455.2 Sequoia sempervirens | reverse complement strand
CATACTTGAGGGTACGTGCTTTAGAACATACATCAACACAGGTTAGATGGTTGCACTTGGGAGAGCATTGTGTGTTCATAGATTGTGAAGTGTTGTTTATGAGGGCAATGAATGCCATCATTGTCACAAGGGTGGAAATTCTGGGATGTGGAGCCATCGCAAATCAACAGGTTCATGGGAACAACCTTTTTATAGAGGGTGTTGTTTGGAAAGAAACAAGAATTTTGGAATAGTTGAATTTGCATTGCTTGAGGGTAAGTAATTTTGAGCGGCACAAACTTGTCATGTCCCCTTTTTGTAATAATATATGTTATGGACCAAATTGCCCATTTCCTATTATCTGCATCTCCCTTAGTCTCATTTGGTGTTCGTGTTTTCCCTCTTCTTTCCCCTAGTGTCTATATAAAGTCTTTGAGTTTGAAAGCATGCCCAGTTTTCTAAATGTTTGTTAGTCGTCAAAATTTCAGAGCTCCCCATCTAGGCATGCTTTTCCATCTAAGTCCAACCTTTCCTTAGTCCCCACTGGACTTTTGGACCTATCTTTATTAGCATGCCCATTGCTTCACTCCCAATGCCTCAATCTGTGGTATGACTCTTGTGGTATCTTCAGTCCTCGATCCCCGAGACTCCCACCTTTGTTTTTGTTTCCTTCATAACATCCCCATCACTTGTCGTATTGTCATTAATGGTTGGTTTTGGCACCATAACTGTCAAAAGTGGGACCTTTTCCTGCTCATAATTATTGTTCACCTTGGAGTTGTGGACTTACATTGTAGCCAACCCATTATTGTTGTGACGGATATAAAGGAGCAAATGTGTCCATTCAGGCATTATCATCTACACTCAACCAAATTCCTTTCATAATTCGTTTTCAGCACTTGTGTTTGAGTGTGTGGATCCGAGGACAAAAATCTGCATATCTATCAGAGATCAGAGGACGAAATCCCTTTGATTTAAAAGGTTAGAGGATACCATCCCTTTTGTTGGAGGACGATCTCACTTGGAGGTTGCATCAAAGCTTCATTGTTCAAGGATTCAGCCACATTGTATTGATGTTGTTTGTTGTTTGCCATGGGTATTCTCACAGTAGTTTATTGCTGTTATGTCTAATAGAGTTCCAGTCTATTTCACATGCATTTTCAGATTCTATTGTAATAAGAAAGATATTGAGATTTACACTTGTTATTTTCTGTGCATTTTAATAAGAAGTTCGGGAGTTAATTTTATCATTTGCTATTTGAAATGTAATGATGTTGCTGATGCATAAACAATAATTTTAACTTGAGTATCTAAGATTTGAGTGAATGCTAGGGCTGGTAGTGTTGTTATTCAAATAATAAATGTTTGTGAAGGGTAAGAATCAGATTTGCATTATTATTTTTGCTTGGTAAATTACAACAAAGGAGGACAAATAGTGTGCCATGGTGCAATTCATGGCTTCTATCCACTCTTAGGCCCATCTACTGCAGAAATCACTGTCTAATGACTTAAAGATCCTGCTGCATAAATGAAGCAGACAATGCAATGTATGGAGCAAGAGTATCAATATTTTTTTGGAGGCGAATCACCTAACGATAACGACAGTAGCATACATATGCTTCTTCAATCCTACTTCACTGCTCATGGCTAAGAAAGCTGAAGTGCGATGCATTTGTTTAGGACAATAAAGAGTAAATAGGTGATACTTGATTTGTCTGTTTTGAATTTAGTTTTTGTATGGTGTGTGGATAAAGAATGGTGAGGATGTGGTAATTTTCATCCATGTTGAAGTTTTGGTGCTCTAAGTCCCATTATTTATTATCAGTTATCCAGTTTATAATTTTCAATTAATAACAAACTATTCAAATGGTTTAGAAATATGAAACTTGAATGAAATGAAATAAGAATGGAATTTAATTATTAAAAAATCCTTATTACCATATAAACACATCAAAGGTATGCTTTGGAGTAATATAGGGCCAAGGACATGTTTGGATTTGCTACCTAGATCGTCAATGGGTGCTGCAGAGTGGATGCAGTTTCTCTTTGTTTAATTTTCCTCTGCTTAACATTTTCAAGGTCCTCCTCTAATATCATTGATAAGTGCTGGAGAAGAGGTCCATATTGGGCACAAAACAGAATGACGCTTACTCAAGAGTATGCTTTGGACTTAGCAGTCATAATTATTTAATGAAGCTGGCAACCTTAAATGGGTATGATTTATGTTTGAACTTGAAATTTATGATATTTTCATAATAATATAGCTTTCTTTTATCTTTAATATTGCCATCCTTCCAAAGGTTTTCATATATTTTATTTTTAATTTTAATTTCAGGTCAGCATCTCTATGAGGGGGATATATAATTGTGGATGCCCTGAAAATTTATCCATTATCAGCCTTTTTATCAACCTTTTTTAGATGAAGATGCATGAGGCATGATTATTAGGCAATGCTAGGAAGTCTATCCTATTCTAGCATTTTCAGCTTGTGTTTGTAAACCATTTATCATTTTAAGGCATCACTTTCAATGCACAACATACCACTTTAATCAGGAGGGAAGGTAAGGTGTATTGCTTAAAATTTTGAAGTTATACATAATCAAACTGGTTTTGGATTTTTCAATTAAAAAAAAAAGGTTTCCCAATTCTTCCACCCAAAACTTCTCAACTGTAAAAGATCACGGTTATTACAAGGTTAGAGAGTTTTCTTTTTATCCCAATGCCAAAGTTTAGCCTCTCTGTGATGGTTATAATGTAATTATTAGTTGCTTCCTCAAAGTTTATGCTTGAATCCTTTATATTATGCATATCTTCTTTTTTGCAAGCAACATTTTTTTGGATTTCTTTGTTATGATCTTTGTTTGACCAACCTTATGCCTGCAATTAGCTCAATAAGACATTCAGAAAACTGAAAGCGAACTTTTAAGATATTCCACATAAAAGGATCCTATAATTGGTGACTTTATGGATTGCAATTCCTACTGAAATTCACTCTCAATTATTGTTTATGGTGATATTTTCAATTGCAATCAAGTATTAAAATTAATGGATAACTTATAAGCCTTTTGCAGTTGAACTTTTTTGTCTTTGTGTGGTGCTTATTTGAATTCCTTGCTTCTTGAGTTCCCCCAAACTTTCAATTCAAAGAAATGAAGGGAAAACATTAGACTCATCTAGTTAGATCTTATCCAGTTCACAATGTAAAATCTTTTTGATCAACATTGTTTTTTGAGATAATGCAATCCTCTTGAATTGGTGCAATCCCTTGAGCTATTACAACTATTTTATCAGAGACATTTTTGGTCATTGATGTTTCCTCCTTTCCTTTTTGATCTTGCTATGGTTGGCGTTATCCTATCTCTCTTGATTGAATTGGTGGTTCTCTTCTATGGGACTTTATACAGATTAAAGCTTTGATCTCTATTGTTCACTTCTCTATGTTTATCAAGTGTTCCTTTTCATGAGGGTCCCTTCCTTTCACATGATTTGTTTCTCTATGTATGGTATGGTTTTGCCTTTATTGTCTTGTTTGGTTTTTAACTTCCCTCTTACTATGTTAGTTTGGTTCTTAGTTTTAATTCAAGATTGTTATTTTTGGTTGCAAGAATTCATTTCAACATTCTTACTTTCTTTTGTAATTTGCTGCCCTTTTAAGCCCTACGGACCTACTTTGGTCATTCATTTGCATTAATATAAATTCTTTCTCTCTCTCTCTCTCTGGACCTTATTCTGTATTATATGGCTTTTTATGTACTGACTTCTATAGAGTTTAGGCCCCCTTTTTAGGTTCTTTCACTTCCCAATTTTATTCCTGCATGGTTTGTATTTGTTCTTGGATTCTCTTTCCTTTCTAGCTATTGTAACTTGTACTTTTGAGTCCCATTGACATACTTTGTTAAATTATTGATGCCTATAATTTATTTAGTTCTTTCTCAACTTTTTCTTGGAAGCAAACTGGAGAAAGAAGGAAAGAAAGAAAATATATCAATGCCATAAAGATGACCAAAGACAGTAATTGAGAATGCAATACGAAATTAACAAAGATACCACTAGTAAGAGAATGTCTAAAGAATGCAACATTGCTACAAAAGAAAAGAACATTTCACAATACCCTGTTTGCCAAATAGCACATTGCCAGAGAAATATTTTGAGAGTTCATTTAGCACCAGAGTGCCTGTGTCTGCTCACTTGTTTGATTCCCCATTGTCTTTCGTCCAAAAAATTTAAAGATAACTTTCTCTTGTGCTTTGATTCTTTCAATCAATACGGAATTCTTATTTGTCTTGATTCATTAACAAAATCTCCTATTTCTAATGCTGGATTTTTCTAGTTGTCTGTAGCTATGGTTGATTCAACAAAGAATCATAAATGTATTACTACTTTGACACTGAAACTTGAGAGCCTTATCTGCATTACAACCGAGTTTTCCACATATGCGTAAGGGTTTATCTCATGACTCATCTATTTCCAAGCTAATGTGGTCAAAGTCCTGAAAGAGGCACACTCCCTTGAAGGTGCCCTTATTTGTATTCTACAAACATGAATGTGTAAATCTAAAACGGATAGCCCTCCCAAATTTGGAAGGGTATTTATGATTTCAAAACAAAGGGTTTCTTGCCGCATTATCTATCAGAACCAATTTCTAGTTGTATGTTTCTATATAACATATTTATCCCACAAACAAAGGTTTCTGGTAGCAACACTGAAAACATCAACTGGCATAGAATTACATTGTGCTAAAAATAAGAATTTGCTAATCTATTCCTTGGTCAATCCATCTCAGAAAACACAGTGATGCATGTAGAGTGGTTTTCATGGGAAATTCCTTCACTTGTGTCTCATAAATTATATTATTTTGACTATGAAATGAAAGATTGCTGCAACTAACTCCTCTTGAAGTTGGACCTTGGCTATGAAAAGATTTTCCCTTTTGCCTTCCACTCCGCTCTTGTGCACACAGAGCCATCTTTATATCAGCTGATGCATCATAAGTTATATGAGGCTTTTCTTATTACTTGTTTTATTCATGCATAGTGATCCTACCTTCAACTTTTTTATCAGTGTGGAGCATCAGCATCCTGTGAATCATCCCACACAAAATTATTTTGATGGATCAAAGACTGTATTTAAGCATGAAGTAAATTGAATCTATCAGAAATATATTCTTTCGCTGAAGGCCATTAACATTTTTTCAGTGCAAATGAAGTTTTGTCTCCAAATGAATTATGACTAGGAACATTTCTATTTCTTATCAATTTCTGTTCTAAATTGGTCTTTTCATTCTTGGGTAATAAATTAAACAGGAAATATCCTTTTTGTTGTTTTCAAGTTCACTTGGAACCATATATCCCATAATGTGGATTTTATTTTAGAGAGATGATCCATAACTACAGCCTGTCACCAGTTTTGGAGGAGGAGATATTACATTCATGATATCTGATAACTGATTGATCTTCTTCATGTCCGTGTTTATTGAGGGTTCTTTCCTCACATGGCCATTTGTATTTGTACTTAGATCTTATGGTTTAGAGTTTGGCCATGCTTGGTTTACCCTCTCTCTTCTTTGTTTTCAGCTCTTACTGTTAAGTTACTTTCATATGCTGTGGTCTTTTTATCTGAGCTTCTTTCTATTGTAATTTGATTTACACTCGAGTCCCATCGACCCATTTGATAATCTGTTGATATTTATATAATTTCTTTCTTTCTTTCTGATAGCTATTATATATGACATAAAATATCTTTGTGGATTGCGCTTGCAGCCTTCCAACGGGTGTACTTTTTATACATGGCTGGTTACAAACACGAGTTAGTTGCTGTGGCCCAAATGGCTGGCAAACGCCTAGTAAGTTGATAGTGCATCTATCTATTTTGAATTTGTAGTTAGAAACATTGGATCAAAAACGAAAAGTGATTAGCCTGGTTTGCCCCTTCGCTTGTTTTGGTATCTTTGGATTGTCGCAGGCAGATCCTCTGAAGAGTAGTGTTCCTTTAGAAGCAGTTATGATTTTAGGAAACTCTCTATGCAATGAATGTTCACAATATGGAGACTTTGAAAAAGGAAATTTCTATCAGAGTATGCAAGACTTTGTGACAAAATCAAGATTGTCAAAAGATCATTATGACAGAGAATCACTTGTGCATGATATTTATTATGCAGTATTGATTGCAGTGGAGGTAATAAATTTGACCATGATCTAGATTTGCTTTCAATTGAAAATGAAAAACATGTATCCCTTATTTCCATATATGAACAATATATTTCATTTTCATTCATGGGTTTAACTTTTTGACTTTTGCTGAAATAATTGCCTCTTGAAAAGAAATAAAGAATGTACTGCTCAATAGCTGTTAAATTTAATTAAAACTATGCAACATGTATAGAGTTATCAGATACTCACTGTGACTTGGTAATGCATCTAATTTGTTATCAGAAATATGGAACAGAGGAACAGACATTAGAGAAAACATTCAAGGGTGCTGCATCCCGTATAATTGAAAGTGCAATGCATGTAACAGATGCCAAAATTGACCCAAGGTAATTTTTTCATTTCTATTCCCTGTTTCAAAACAGTGAAAATCTCTTGTATTTGAAATGGTAATTGATTGATTATCATTATTAAACAAAGGAGATTCTCCTCATATAATAAATTACAAAACGATGTTTCTAAAAAGTTACAGTCATGAATAAAAACACTAAACTGAAAGTTGCTAAAACTAAAGTAAACCAAAGGTTACCCCAAGTTTCGGGACGGGGCGAGGGGACGGAGGACGAGTCCCCAAGTTTCTGATTTTTGAGGCCAAATTTAGGGACGGTAGGGGACAGCTATATAAAAATATAGGGGGAAATTTTAAATATTCAATAGATAACATGAATAAGGCATGCATAATACACATTATAGAACATTAACATATAACATTTGTGTTCAACATTATGCCAATACTCAATACGCATTCAAAATTAACATACAGTTACACGAATCATGAAACAACCTCCAAGTTATAATTTATAAACTTATATCAAAATGCCCAAAGGCTACATTGCTGCCATATAGTTTTAAAGTTTTAGTTTGCTATGAAAATCAAAATACAATATCGTATGTCAATAATGAATACAAAATAAACAAAGAGCACTGCTGCCCCTAATCATCTCTCATAACCGCATCAAAATCAGAGTCATCCTCTGAGTCACTGCCACTGTAATGCTCCTCCTCAGCCAATGGGACCCCAACCAAGCCCTCAGCTGTCTCCTCCTCATCTACCTGAGCCGCGTCCTCGGGATCAATATCCCACCGTAGAGCTGGAGTCTGTCGATACTCTGGAGTTTGCCGATCCTGAAGCCGAAGAGCACTATGAACGGCCACTAGCTTCTCTGCTCGTCTAGAGGTAAGTCTATTCCTCTTGAGGGAGTGGATAAAGCTATATGTGGACCAATTCCTCTCTGCAGCAGAGGAACTAGCAACCTGTGCAAGAAGGCGAGTGGCAAGTATCTTCAACTGCGGTGTATCTCTCCCATGATAGGTCCACCATCCAATAGGGTTCGCTTGAGCTAATATAGCTCTATCCAACCTCGCCTGTGGTTTGCTCAAGTTTGGGCCATTAAGATTAGCAAAGTCTAGAAATTGTGACCGAAGTAGTGAAGCTTGCTCTGGTGGATAAATCTTTTCAATGGCCCGTGTGAACCCATCTAAAACCTCAGCATCATCACATGGAGGCACCCTACCATCCCTTGGTGCATACCATTTTGGATTCAGAGCAAAGGCAGCCATATGAAGCGGGGTGTTCATTGTATTCCACCTCCGCGTCACAATGGGCCTAATGTGTTGCTCATATAAATCCAAAGTGGGGTCCTTTGCCAAAATAACTTGCCTGATCTTCCCAAGCATAGTGTCAAATGTCTCATATATCTCTCCAAGACTAGGAGAGTCTGTATCAACATATCTAATGACATCTACAATGGGCGAGATGAAGGAGCAAATATATCTACAAAATGCAAACAAAAAGTTCAAAATAATTAGTTGACAAGTTAATTGACATGTTAGAAACTTCAAAAGTTGGAACATTGGACAATAAAATTAAAATATTAAAATCAGAAATTTAATATGAAAATCAGCCATCTAATATGTCTTACCTCACATTGGCCCACCAATCATCATCGAGGATCTTTTGTTTGATGCTCTTTCCTTGAGTAGAACTTGCATTAGGCCATCTAGTCCACTCAGCATTGACCATCATTAGTTGTAGAGGCTCATGCACCTCAACCATCCTCTCCAATAGGATGAAGTATGTGGCATATCTACATTCATTAATTCAATGATTCATTAAAAAATAAAAATTTAAAACAAAATCAGATTATGAATACAAATTGAAAGTGAAACAAAATGAAGTAAATGGCATACCTTGTATCAACAGGTTTGAGAAACTCCTTCTTTGAAAATGTCCTGAAAAGAGCAAGTGAGGTGTGGTGGTTGCAAATGAACATCTGAATTTCTCTAGCTTCTGCCACCGTTTTCTTCACCCAATCCATCTTCCCTATGTCTTTCAATGCATTGTTCAATGCATGAACACAACATGGGGTCCAAAATATGTGCCTGTAAGTACCCTCCACCATCAACCCAGCCGATTTGCACACACGTGCTGAATCGGTGATCACCTGCACCACATTTGCAGCCCCAACCTCCTCTATGGCATCTCTCAAAATGGAAAATTGGAAGTCAGCATCCTTACGTCTCCCTGAACAATCTACGGCTCTAAGAAAATAAGAACCAGCAGGGCATGTGACTATGACATTGATGAGTGGCCGACGTCTACAATCAGTCCACCCATCCATCACTATAGAGCACCTCGTCCTCATCCATGTTTGCCTCATCTCCTCCATTAACACATTAACTTTGGAGTACTCTTTGTCTAGGAGGGTGGTGTGTAGCTTATGATCTCCAGGGGGTACAAATGAAGGACCAACAGTGGCTATGTCTTTCACCATTTGTTTGAAATAAGAGGAACGGGCCACATGAAATGGAATGGCATGGGCAAAAAAGAATTTGGCAATGGAGGATTCAGTGGTTTCTCATGCTTGGTTTTGAAACATGGACTCAACTGAGGCTGCCTTATCACTACCAATCACCTTCCTCTTTCCTCTTAAGATAACACTACTACCAACTGTGGAAGGACTAGGAGTAGGAGTAGGCATAGATGATTGTGAACTTGGGAAAGAAGGAGACCCACCTTGAACCCCACCATCACACTCCATTTGAATTTTTTGGCACTCTATAAATAGTGCATCTGTCAATGCAGGACACACTCTAACTCCATGGCCCACCTCACCCAAAAAATGAGACCTAACTCTAGTGTAGCTGCCCCTAAACTCCTTTTCACAAACATGGCAAAACCAAACCCTACTCCCCCCTGAATTTTTTTGTCTTTCACCTTTGGCTGTCACAAATTGAAGGAATGGTTTTTTTTGTCTAATGGGTGTTTTGCATAGTCTTTCATAGTTTTGGTATTGGTTGATGAAGGATGGCATTGGGTAGGGGTTATTTGCTCTCTAGTTTCCCTTCTAGCTTGCATTTCAACTTCACTATCACTCCCACCCTCACTGCTGCTCATGTTTTTTGTTTTTAGAATGCAAGTTTTGACTGAAAATGCAAAAAAAAAATAAAAAATCAGACTATGTATACTTCATATTTTGCAAAAAAATGAAAAAATGAAAATAGGGAAAGGAATTGCATACCTCTTTGATGGATTTGCACTCCCAACAACACTATTTCAACCTCCTCTCCTCCTTCAAACTGCTGCTCCTTCTCCTTCAATGGCTGCAATTTTTTTTCCTCTCAAACCTTTGGCTGCTCAAACAAACAAAATGAATAAAATGAAGTTTTAGAAGCCCTTTTTCTTTCATAAAGGAGTAAAAAACATGAGGGCCCACACATGCCATGTAGGGAAGGCCATTCTTTTAAAATTTTATGTTTTTTTTTTAAGTTTTTGAGCTCCAAAACACGGGGGACGGCTGGCCGTCCCCGAGCCGGTCGAGGGACAGCTCAACCGTCCTCGGGACTGGTTAGCCATCCCCCTTTGGGGAGATGGCGTCCCCCCATCCCCGGAACGTTTCCCCACATTTTCAAAAAGGGACGCCCCCAACCCCAGCGTCCACGGTGGGGCGTCCTCGGAACTAGGGCCGAGGGGGGATGTTGAAGGGGGCATCACACAGTAAACTAACAACTAAGATGACTATTAAAGATTACAATAATACTTTAATACCCTGAACCCTCCTTAATGGTCATTCTACCAACTACACCAAGTTTACTCATAATCTGATGGTTTTCCCATGAATGCATAAAAGGAAGACTCTTCTGCTCAGTATGCTCTAACATGGGTAGACTTGGTGTAGTTAGTAGAAAATACCATTAAGCTGAAACTAACTAAAGTAAACTAACAACTAAGACGACCATTAAATATTACAATAATGCTTTAATAGTATTCTAATCTTATATAGGAATTTACAATAACACAAATCCCTCTTGTAAACTAGTAATTAAAGAAAAATCATAACAAAATAAAAGAAAATTTAAAATAGTAATTAAAGAAATAATTAAAATTGCTATGTATTTTCAAGTATTTTTTCTATTGCATAATAATATAATTTTTAAATAGTGCCTAAATATATTGTTTTCCAAATGTTTTTTCCACTTCATAATAATGTAAATAAAATAAAATATTTTTATTTCTAAAGCAAAATAATTTAACTCTTAAATAAATAAAATAATAGATGTGTCCATGTATGGATGAGTATATAAAAAATAGTTAGAAACAATCTAATAATGTTTAAAATTTCTAAATCTATATAAAACGTCATAAAACTGAGGTGGTTCCTAATTATTTGGGAGTAGTCTAAAGTTTGATATATCAAAGCCTAATAGCTCAAATGTTCGTATACTTTGTAATCCTTCCTCAACAAAATAGAACCTCTATTATTGACAAAACTTGATTAACAATAAATTATTAATAAAACAAATTTAATATATTTTATATGATTTTTTTTGTTATTTAATAAAATTAATTAAAACTAGCATTACCCATATTTAGAAAAATCTATGTAATAAATGCCAATAGGTATCATTCTTGAGGCACTATTTTTGACAAGATTTTTGATTTAAGAGGAGTAGATGCCTCAGAATGATATCTCTTGGTATCTTTAAAATAGATTTTTTAAAGATAGGTCTGCTAGTCGTAAGTCATAACTATTTTTTTTTCTTCCCTATGTAATGCACACCTCTTATAATTTTTGTCATTTTCTGTTTTTTTCTTATTTTTCTGATTTTTGTAGAACACACGCCATTAGAACAACGAAAACTTGTAATACAAATGTTGATTGCAACAACCAAGTTGGAAACTTTACAAAAAATCTAAAGTAACTTTAAATCATATTCAGATCTTATTAGAAATCAATATGACAGTGGCAACAACATTGATCTTATTTAATTGCAAGATGGGAAAAATGACATTGATATGCAAGCTAGAAAATGAATTTTCAGAATCACCACTTTACCAAATCAACTCACAAGTGAACAATGACGGATGTTGTGCAATATGGCCATTGATAAGACACTCCAAATGATTTACTAATGTTCTCAAAGTCAGGTACAACACGATTAATGTCTGATATTAACCTTTTGTTAACTGAGGCAGCATCTTATATGACTGATGTAACCTTCCAAAATATTGGAACAACATCTTCTATGAGTGGTATAACCTTCTGATGACTGGTACAACAGTTTATATGATTAATGTAACCTTCCAAAATGTTGGAACATCTTATATGACTGGTATAACCTTTTGATGATTAGTACAACACTTTATATGACTGCTGTAACCGTCCAAAATGCTTGAACAACACCTTATATAACTGATATAACCTTCTGATGATTATAATTGTACCTTATATGGTTGATGTAACACAGTAACAGTAAGGATGATTGTTGGTGGTTGGGAATGATGTAAACTGTCAACTGTATAACTGATCTTAGGACTGAAATTTACTGATTTTACTCCTCCAAAGGTAGTGCTCAACTAGGGTTGATTGGAAATGTCATATGATAACTCTCCAAAGTCCTGAAAATCAACGTAGAAACTCTCAGATATGATGAACAACACTGTAGCGACACTGTAGCAGCAACATGCAAACTTAAAAAATTTCTTCCGGATCAGCACATTTGTGATCCCTGGATGGAATCACCCAATATGGGAAATGAGGTTTTTTGTCCTTGATCTCAAATGTGGAATCCAAGAGGGTTTTTGTATTTTTAAACCCCAAACAAAGCAAGAGTTTTCATCCTTGGATGCCAAAACTCAAATGCTAAGGCTCACAATGAAAAATGTCAAAATGAAATCAAGATGCCAAATGAGGTTAGGCGCTCTCTTTTATACTTTTCCAATTTGGGCTCTTGATTAAATTTCCCTTCAGTTTGTATTTAAAAATATTTTTGTTTTAATGTGTTTAAAAACATTTTTTATTTTATTATAATAATATTATTTAAAGTTGCTCAGGACTAAATTAAAAATTGTTAGGCTCAACTTAAAATAATATTAAAATTTATTTCCTTTGCTTTGCCTTTTAGCCTATGGGAAATGGGAATAGATTAGAGGTCTTCTTCATGGCACTGTTTTTAAAAAGGGGACATGAGACCCATAGAGTCTTGAGGTCTTCATATCTTGCCTGATTGCTGTTTTCAGTTTATAGATTGACAACTCAAGCTCTCTTTTGCTCTGCTGACAGGTTTGTTTGACCATGGCTCATATATCTACAAGTTTTCTCCTCACCTTGGATTGCTGATTTGACTTTTTCTCTAGCTGTCTTTTGCACATACTCCACAGTTAGAAGGGTTAAACTTTGCTTGTTTTGTTTTTCTCTTATTCTCAGTATTGCACTCATTGATTCTTATTGTTTAATTTCTTGAGTGTGATCTTGCTGGTTTTACTTCTTTTAGTCTCGTGCCTTATTTTTTTTCTTTATATATAAAGTTAACATTTGCATAACTACACATTTCATTCTTACTTGGATAACATTCCCATGTTTTAGACATCATTTTCAGCTACAACTTCTATTCTCTTTGGTTGTATTAGTTCAGTCTTAACATCATTTCAGAATTAATGGGTGTTGTTGCATCATTCACAAATAACTTGTAATTGCATGCTTGTATTATCATCATTCTAAGTATATTTGTATCAGATTTATTTGCTTCTTTCTACATATTTTCATCTGTTTTCTAGTCATTATAGCTGAACTCATTTCATTTTGGCATCGCTTCAGTATTGTATTGATAATTTTACATTGTTCGTATATAGTTTAAGCATTGTTCATTTATTTATGCACTTGATAATATCACTGTTAGCAATCGACTTGTTTCTTCAGCAGTTTCACATCTGTTCTTTTATTTGTGCACTTGATAATATCACTGTTAGCGTAGAGTTGACTTGTTTCTTCAACAGTTTCGCATCTTAATATTATTTATATCTTCACATGAGATTGCACTGGTCATCTAACTTGCTGGTTCAAAGCTTTTTTCCTAGCATCAATCTCATTTATTCCAGCTTTATCATGTCTAGCATAGCATCTCGAGTTACCATCTTTGTAGTTAGATATTTTAGCTGCACTTGGAGGCACCTGTGAGTATTTTGAAACTCGCACCAAATTTGATGAAATATATCTTTCCCGGAAGGTGTATAGTTTTGCAATTGTTTTGGGGTTTGACTGATTTTGTTTAATCAAATGGCAGAAGTCTTCATGCATGAAAGCAACAACATTGAGCAAGAATGATCATGCAGGTAGATAATATTAAATCCTTTCCAGATTTGTTTCTAGCAGCTTGAATATCCAATACAATGCTGAATGACTGTCTCTGCCACACTAAACCCCTTTGACACTCTATGATGGTGTTATCAAAACCTTACAAGCAACAGCAACCCTAGGCTCTTAATAACAGCAGACTTATTGATAGTTCCTGAGCATAATCACACTGTAATACATTGATAACAGACCCAGTTTGCTGCAGCAGCATCTAGACGCATTTTTCTAACATAATCTATGATCTCAAAACAAACTACCATATACTTGAACAGAAATTGCCCAGACCTGTTTATGACACTGCCACAAACCAGTAAGGAGCCCGAAATGCTTCAGAAAAGACTCATAAAAGTCTGCAACTTCATTGACCAGCAGTTACATAGTTAAAGGTCTCCAAAATCGCCCAGAATAGGTGCAGCAGTTCCAAGTAAGACACTTCCAGTACTGGAAATTGTTTGTTGGGCCAAACTGAGTCACAACAGCAAGAGGATGCTTCAATACACAGTCTATAAACCTCAGAAATTGTCAATTAGCTCCCACGTTCCCATTATATGACTCAGATTTGTCTTTTCTGCCCCTGTATTTTGTCCTATCCTGCACCCGTCTTATTGGCCACCTCAGATTTTGTCTTTAGCTTGTTTGGGAAAGCTGCAATTAAATTAAATTCCTTTATCTTTCTTTTTTGGCACTTGATTATTTCGTCTTATATGAAGCTGGTAACAGATTTGTCATTTTCTTCAATGATCAGAAGAACCGATAGCCTCCCAAGCTTCCACTATTTGTCTTCATCTGCAAATTAAAATCCGCGTAGACACCTGTAACAGCAAACATTCAATGACTGGGGTTTTCGTCCCAATCATAATAGAGCCAGGGGTTTCGTCCTGGATCAAAAATTCCTCACAGTTCTTCACAGTTCGATAGAAGAGATAAAAATCATCATAATTTCTGAATCCCGCCTTCCTTCCAATGGAGCCTTTTAATGCATCTGAAGTTGCTGCTTTTCTTTACCAAAAAATGCCGTCAATTCATCTAATAAATGACTTCTTTCCATTTCTCAAAATCTACGAGCTTGTCTTCTTTCACCAAAACGCTTCAATAAAAGATTTAATCTACTTTGGCAAATTTAATTACTCAACTCCCAGAATAAACTCTATAGAAGAGGAGTTACAATTTGAGTGCCCCCCAGCATACTTACAGAAATGAATAATTAAATAAACTTTGAACTATAGCTTTTTAAAGTCCTCATTTAATTATTCTCCATTCCCTTGCAATTTGATTTAATTCTAATCTAGGGAATTAAAAGATTAGAAATTTATTACTTAAAATTTAAATTTGACACTAAGAGACCATGATCAAGATAAAGTTGATGAATGCATACAGGAAATCTTGTAAAGGCAATTTTTTATCTTTTACTGGTGCTTACAATTTTATTCTCAGAGACCATGACCAAGATAAAAGTTGATGAATGCATGCAGGAAACTTGTAGACATGATATTTGTTTGTGTTTCCTTCCTACATGAGAGTTATATTTAACTGTAATAATACTTGCTTTCATCAAAGCGAAGATTTGCCCAAGAATTGCAATTAAATTTAGTGCTAATTAAGCAGGAGTTCGCTTGTTGAGCAGGGTAAAAGCAGCAAAAGCAATCTACCTCTTTGCAGCTGAAATCAGTTGTTGTGGAAGAGAAGCTGAATTAAAGAGGCAGAAGGCATTGGAAGATGCAGAAGAACTGTTGAGAAAAGAGAAAGAAAAACAGCGCAAATTTGGTCGGAGTTCAAGTGTGTTATAGTGGTTTAGGGTTTTGGACCTAGGTTCAAGCCCTAGTTTGCTTAAGGTTCTATGTACCTAAGGTAGGAGTTTGCCCCTCGTGTTCAAGGTTCTTTCTTACAAAAGTATCATCTAGAGAAAATGTATTATTAGCTCATATTAATGTAATATTGTATTAACCCTAGTTTTTACATTCAAGTAGGTCATTTTATAGAGATTTGGCTATGGCAACATTGTAGTATCTTTTATTAAAAGTAAGCAAACAAATAAATAAGAATTATATTATTCTTTTTATTCTTTTTTAAAGATAACTTTGCTTAAAGGTGGTCAAATTCCTTATCTTGTAATTATTACCAATCTACATGAGAAAAAATGTCATTATTGTAGTGATAACTTATTTGGGCCACATTCAAATGATTTAAATACATGTGGGTCATATTATTTTATTTTTATTTTTTAATTGTGGTCTTATTGAGATAATTCTATATTATAGTAATGGTGAAATTTGCATATTTGTGTGAGTTCCTATTTAGTTTTGGGTCCATTTTGATAGAATAACTTAATACAATTACATATCGACAAATGACACACTTTTGTGCAAAGTTAGGTTCATTCTCCAATTCTTTAGCCACCCTATTTACACATACTTACACACATCTCACCTCATCCTATCTATATATGCATTTATTCTTTTAAAGTCGCCATTTATTATATGTATCTTTGCATCCATTCCCATATAGTCCTTCCTCACTTAGGAATTAACACTTTCATGTCTTGGATCAATCACATAGCATGTGGGATTGATCTCACTATGTGGAATTGATCCAAAATTTTAAAATCAAGTTTTAGATGTCTGTTGGCTCCCACTTATTCCACTAGCTTTTATGAGCCAACTTGGTACATATTTGAGTGATTAGTTGTTATGTTAGTGTTTGAAGGCTTTCACTGTGCACCATTTTATCATCCAAGCATTATTGATTATTCATGAAGATTGTACGCATTACAAGAAGAATCATTTAGGAAAACTTTACTTTGGACCACTAGAAGGAATCTGATTTTGCATCTAATCATTTTAGGACATTTGCATGATTGAAGGGTGTTGTCTTCAATCATTTTCATGACCTTAAATTCACTCTAATTAAGGGTAGACCTATAAGATCTTGGCTCTTGTGATTTGGTGATTTCACCAAGGTATTGTTAGATACAACCAACCTTTAAGAGTCAACAAAGAGTATATATTACAATAAAATAAGTTGTATTTGCCCATTGTACATAGGTTTGTTCCTATAGGTTATAGATCACTTTTGTGAATTAGGCGATTCCTATGGTGGGTGAATTGATCTTGTAGGGTGCCGATTTGATTGGTAGATATTTAAAAGACTATTATGAGCTTTGAGGAGATCCCTAGACAAAGACTATCCATTCTAGTATTGAGGCAATTTGATTACAACGTTGCATCAACTTTATTCTTCATCATTATTTTCAAAGTTAAATTATTAATCCCTCTCATTTAATTTCCTAAATTAGCACTGGTTTATATGCTTTATCATTCCTAGATTATTTATTTAATCTAGGTGCATTTATGCTTGATTTTGTATGCATTATTTAATTAGCCTAGATTAAACCTAAGGGAAACACTATATTCCCTTTTAGTGTTGGTGAACCTATCCAATCTTACAACCCCTAGGTTTCAACTTAAGGGCTATACTTGCTTTCTTTTAGAGATTTTAGATTTGATACAATCCTAATTTATCATTCAATTTTAGATTTCATGGGGTTTAGGTTCAATTTGTTTACATATGCTTAGTATATTGTTCCTTGGGTTTGGATTCATTTCATTTACATATGCTTAGTATACATTGATTAGGGTTTGGGTTTGCATGGTGACATAAATATTTTATCCAACTCCCCTACCCTAGGATAATCTACTTTCGCAATTCCTTTTAGGTCTTATTCCTTGGTTGATATGCATGCTCATATTTCAGATTTTGGTCAATTCCCCTCTTTTCTTAGACATAATCCCTCCATATTCAACACTCTCACGACATTTTATGCTATGGATGAAGATGCATTCTCAATGGAGGTATTGTTTACCATGTACTTGTCTCTATCCTTCATTTAGTTAGTGCTCATCCTTCCCTTTTAACACCTCACTTGTCCATGAGTCCCATGTTGATCATACTCCACTTATGGATAGTGATAGTGACGAGAACATACCTAGTGAGGATTTACCATATGCTATATAATAAGATAACTATTGAGGAAGTTACACCTTCCCTACCTATTCATGACATCATTTTGTATTTAGATGATACTTCTCTTCCATGTCATGACAACTTTACATCTATAGATGCATGCATTGTAATGAATTACCGTCTTTTATACATGATGGTGCAGTTCACAATGATCATCATGTGAATCTTCTGGGTATTCGTGATAGTCTTTCACATGGTGATTTCTTACATCATGGTATGCACCTTGATGTATGTTTGTTTTTCTCATGTAGCTCATATGGATACTTCATTGCCTTCCCATACATTACATGATGACATTAGGCTTCTTAGTGAGGAATTATTACTCAATGATTGTAATGGTACTTTCAATGCTTTACCTATCAAATCATTCTTTCTTACCAATTACAAGTATGTAGATGATGATATCTTATTGATTAGTGAATCTATACTTCTTCTAAATGGTAACGCTTTGCACATGCTTTCATTGCTTATTTTTGTAAACCTAGTGCCCAAGAAGATAATATGGAGATGTTAATACTTGCTCATGCTTTGTCTTTGATCTTGCTATCCATATGGCTTATTTGTATGCTAAACCTGCTTTACATGCTATTGTATCCTTTCCTTAACTAGCTATGTTTGCCTACGGAATGTAATTCAAATCTTACGTACTACTGGCAAACTAGTCATGTGCAGAACATAGAATAGAATAGTAAACTAGAAAGATATCATATTTGAACACCAGAAACTTTATTCATTATCAAAAATATCATGTACAATAGAGTATCAGCAGTGCTTGACAATATAACCATCGGCACATAACTCATAACTATCTCCTGACTATCCCAACAGACTACATATAACATTCGGCGGTGGTTAGATAACCAACCGACACGACGTTTCATAACAACGTTAACATTAACCTTAATCTGGACATAATTACCCGAAAGTACATGACATTATTATTCTTACTAATCTATAGCTTTATTAGCAATTGGCCGACTACGACCAAGGCCGACTATGGCCGACAACAAAGTAAAGATATACGACTAACATCATCCCCCCCTACAAAGTAGTCGTCTTCCAGACGACTGAAAATAAAAAATGCCAACTCCTCGTCCTTTTCGTGTTATTGATTCTCCCTCTGTGCTGAAAGTCGATGTGCATCGGCCACCTGGGTATCATTTTCTATCAACTGACCCAATACTCTATCCCTTTTTGCTAACTTCTCGAGAGTTGTCACTCTCATTTGCTCGGTTGCCAACTGTACTACGTTGGCTGGCTGTATTGCAAATGGACAATTCCAATAAATTTGATGGGGGCAGCGCCCCCAGCGGGGTCGAGGGGGCAGTGCCCCTCGTGGGGTCCGGGGGCAGCGCCCCTGGCGCGCTCCCTGTCGCGATACAGGGCGGGGTCAAGGGGCAGCGCCCCCGCCGCCAAGACCAATTTAACACTTTTGAAACCACCCAAAACTGCATCGTGTACCTCATTTTCATGACTTTTCCAAAGGTTCCAAATAGTGCTGATGAAGCTAAAAAATACAAATTTTGCATTGTTTTTCTTTACTTTATCTCAATCAATGAATGGTACGACTTCTTGCTGCTTGCTACTTACGGCTTCTCTCTCCGGCTCTGTCCGTACGCCTTGAGGGATTAAAAACTGTCGTACGACTTGATCTTGGAGATGCTGTACGAACAATGAGTTCTTAGTCGCCGTACGATGTGAAGAATTGCTGAGTGTTCCTTAACCAAGATAAAAATCCATACGACCCTTAAATTGCAATGCCGTACGACTTGGATAACTAGTGAAGTTCTTACAATATGCAGACTCTGTGAATGCCGTATGATGAAGTTCCCCTGTAAATGCCGTACAATTAAGATCTCTTTTAAATGTCGTACGACCTTCTTGACCACCTCATGACTCCGTACGAATTGAGAAGATGCTAAATATTGTACGATGTAGATCTCTCCTAGATGCCGTATGACTTGCAAATAATTTGGATGATGTCGTACGACTTGAGAATAGCCTGGATGCTGTACGACCTGAAATTTTTTACCAGAAGAGGGCCGTACGATGTGGCAAATCTGAGAATGATGAAGCCGTACGCTGTGAAATGTTGGTGAATGAGGAAGCCGTACGATTTGGAAATCTTCTGAGTGAGAGAGCCGTACAATGCCAAGAACTTGAGAGTGACAAAGCCGTACGATGTAAAACCTGGCACTAATTCCAACTTGCAATGGCCATACGATGTAGAACTTGGTACTAATTCCAACTTGCAATGGTCGTACGACCTCCAGTGACCAAAGGAATGGAGAATGAAGAGCTTGTGATTGCCGTATGATTTCTAGTGACCAAAAGAATTGCCGTACGACCTCAAAAGACCAAAAGAACTGTTGTACGATCTCAGAAGACCAGAGGGATTGCCGTATGATCAGAGGAAACAAGTCGTGCCCAGTGGATGAAGGAATCAACCCTTGTCGTATGACTTGAAAAGCTTTATTAGACCCTCGTACGGCCTTGAGGTACTTGAGATGCCGTACGAATTCCTTATCTGGCGATTTATGCTAAGTATGAAATTTCTGATGCCATACCTTCGTCCTCCTGTACGTCACTGTCTTCCTGCCGAGTGTTCTCAAAGGTCGCACTTTATCTTCCTTGTCTAAGATTCGGCTATTTCGCACTTTAGCTCTTTTAATACTTCGTCGATTTTTACTTCCTTCGGTGGCTTTCTTTCCTTGGCGAATGAGGGTCACAATTCATACTTTAACTTTAATTTTAATTTTTTGTTCTCTTTCCTTGGTCGGTTTTGCTTTTACCAGAAGTCCATTGCTTTTATTTTTTAAAACTTCATATAATATATTTGTCTTTCTAATACTTTTATTTTTCCCACTTAACATTCTTTCTCTCTCTTTAATTCCTTTTAACTTGCGATCCATGTTTCTTTTATTTCCGTTTTCTCTCTCCTTTCTACTGCATTTTCTTTGTTTTTCTCCATTCATTCTCCGATCCTCCATTTTTTTATGCCTTTTAAATTTTTTCTCTTCTATCTTTAATTTTTTCAATTTTTGTTTATTTTCTCTCTCATCTCCTCTCTCTTCTCTTTTCTTTTTTTCTAATTTTTTAATTTTTTCATACTTTTCATTTTTTAACTCCAACACAATTTTTTCATCTCGTACCTGTTCGGATTTGTGGACTGGTGTATCGTCCAGTTTTGATACTCTTTCTTTGTACTCTCCATTCTCGGCCGGAAATGTTTGGCTGGGCCTTCCCTGTTTCTCTTCTTCCTTGATTTCCCCGATTTGTAGCATGTTACACTCTCGGTGGAACACTTCATAGTCTTCCATCTGCCAATGAAATAAGCCATTCAGTGAGCTTGTCTCGTCCTCCGAACAACTCTCGAGTTCAAGTACGCCTTCAGTGTTCGGTTCCATAGCTTTCCTTCCTTCGTCCACATCCGACTCACCTCCATCCGATTCAGATCCAGAGGAAGCCAATTCTTCGCTCACGGCCTGGGTCTTCAAGTCAATGACATACTTTCGCCCGTTGTTCTCGATCGAGAGTGTGTTCCTCTTCCAATTATGATTTGCCTTCGCGGCTATCAGCCATCCTCTCCCAAGTAGTGCATCGTATGCTTTCCTCTGTAATGGGATGACGACAAAATTTAGCAAAAACTGTTGTGTGCCGATCGTCACCTTCTGCGCCATCAGTGTTCCCAACGACTTGATACCATGTTGATCAATGCCCACCAGTTGGAATGTCGGCGGCCAAAGTGTAGGCTTCCCGAGACTCTTCCATGTGTCTTCAGGTAGTACGTTGACTCCCGATCCTCTGTCGACGATAGTATTTGTCAAGATATTCCCTTTGATCTCCATATGCACGACCGCTGGCATCTTCCCGATGTTCGCTGAGCAATACTGGCTCGATTTTTTGTTCACCGTACGGTGGCAATTCTGGTATCAATTCTTGCCTTCGTTCCTCCGATTGCGGTTGCTTGCCATCCCTGATGATGTTTGTGATCGCCAGTCCCAACTGCGACATAGTCTGGAGAAGGTCAGTTACTTTGATCAGTATGGTGGTCTGCAATACCTGCCGTACGATGTTGGTTTCCGCCTTCGACCGCCGAGAGGCTCCTGGCTTCTCCAAAGGTACTTTGTTTTCCTTCACCATCGCTAGTTCCACTTCGGTTTTTGCTTCCTTCATCCTTTGTTTCTCCATACATGGATCTAGGTAAGTGGCCTTTTTTACTTGTGCTCTGGTGATCGTCAGTACCTCTTGTTCTTCTACTTCCAGCATGTGGATACCCTTTTGCTTAGGGCATTCGTTATCTTCATGATCACCTGGTCCACACCACTTACACAATCTCCCTCCCGAACCTTGACTGTTCTGGTAGTCCCTGGCGAAGTGGCCCCATTCATTGCACTTCCTGCATTGGATCATAGGCCTCCCTTTTGCATCGTACTGTATCATGTTTCTCGGACTTCTATTGCTTCGATAACCTCCAGGGGATGTATTGCTATTGTACTGGGGCTTTGGTGGTGTGTTTGGTGGTGTTGACGGCTCTCCATGAGTGAAGAGTACTTGTGCACTTCTGGCTTTTAAGTTGTATGGGCATTCCTTGACGGAATGTCCCATCACTTGGCAGATATCATAGAATAAGTTCTTGGGACAGTTCGCCTTCGTGTGACCTTCTACATTGCAGTTCGTACACCACAGTTCTCTAGCTTCTCTCGTACTCTCCTTGTCGGTCTTCAATTCTTTCATCATTCGCATCATATCTTTCCTAAGTGCTTGTATAGTTTTGGATTCACCGTCGCTGTCGTCCGTACTCTCCTCGTCGTCTGTCTTCTTTTTCCCTCGGGAGGATGTTTTATTTTTACTTTCTATGTCCATTGCCCGATTGTATGCTTCGGTGTATGACGAAGGAGGTACGACTTTCATTTTCTTCCTTAATGACGGAAGCAAGCCCTCGATGAACCATCTTTTCTTCAACCCATCGGCCGGTTGTGCCTCCAATTTCCCCAGTAAATCTTTGAGTCTTCGGTTGTAGGTCCGCACACTCTCGTGCTTTCCTTGCTTGGTATTGTATATCTCCGCAACAATCTCACTGCCATCTCGAAGAAGTTTGAACTCCTCCTGGAAAGCTTTCTTCAATAACCTCCATGTAGCTTTCTGTGCTTGATCCAATTCAGAGTACCAATCAATGGCACTCTCTCTGAGTGTCGCTGGAAATGCTTTCAGCCACTGGTCAGGATCATCCTGTCCACTAGCTATCCAAATAGTCTCACATGTCTTACAGTGCCGTACGGGATCTTCAGACCCATTCCCCATGAACTTCGGCAACTTTTGCCGCTTTGGATGAGCCATCGTTCCCCGCTGTCCTCCTTGTGTGTTGGACCCGATTAGACTTTCCTCGCTACGTTTTGGTGCGTCACTTGCACTCTCAGCCACGTACGAGTCACTCCCACGTCGTTCCTCGGCGTCCGCGACACCTTGAGTCCCCTGGGGTTCCCTTTGGTACTCTCTCTGCCTTGGGGTACTGGGCTCTGATCTTCCACTCGTTAGGCGTTCGTTGTTGTCTGACAAGGACAACTCCCGAAAACGTCTGATGCTACTACTTAATTCATCTTCGTTCTCATAAGGATCATACCTTCTTACGTACAGGGTGCCGAAGGGTTCTCCGTCCCTTCCTTTTGTCAAACTTTGGTGCGCTCGCCCAATGGATGTGTCTATTCTTGTCAGATTTTCATATGTTCTTTTAATGCTTTGATTTATTTCAATTAAATCCTCATCCAATTCCTTACCGGCTTGCTTCAGTCTTCTTTACCAGTTTTCTTGTTCTTGCAGTCTGAGTGATCGCCGAACCTTTTCTTCCTCAGTCTCGTGCCCGTCAGGTACTCGATTCTTGTCTTTGTTTGGCCGTACGGGCATTTAAAATATGTTCAGGCGATCATTGTTGACTACCGGATGTACGTCTCCGGCTAGTGTCTCGTTCTTCTTCTTCTTGTTTAGTCCGCTCTTTGTAGCGCTGCAGTATTTGCTGCCTTCGGTGTTCCCAATCCTCTTCTTCTCTCAAGTCTTGCAGAATAATGAAATGACGGGCCAACAATCTGGGCATACGATTCAGGAGGCGCTTCACCTCGTCATTCACTTCCAACCTATCCCAGATAACTTCCTCAGGGATCTCCCGTCTGTGGGATTCCCTACGTACGTGATCTCGTAAAGATATCTTCCACAGGTTGATAAAATCTTCAGTCAATAGGTCTTCCCGTTCCTCATTAGCATTTACAGGTTCTTCCGCCGGTTGACCCATTACGCTGCCATGACGAGTGATGCCCTAGTCCGCTCAGGCAACGGCGCCAAATGTTTGCCTACGGAATGTAATTCAAATCTTACGTACTACTGACAAACTAGTCATGTGCAGAACATAGAATAGAATAGTAAACTAGAAAGATATCATATTTGAACACCAGAAACTTTATTCATTATCAGAAATATCATGTACAAAAGAGTATCAGCAGTGCTTGACAATATAACCATCGGCACATAACTCATAACTATCTCCCGACTATCCCAACAGACTACATATAACATTTGGCGGTGGTTAGATAACCAACCGACACGACGTTTCATAACAACGTTAACATTAACCTTAATCCGGACATAATTACCCAAAAGTACATGACATTATTATTCTTACTAATCTATAGCTTTATTAGCAATTGGCCGACTACGACCAAGGCCGACTATGGCCGACAACAAAGTAAAGATATACGACTAACAAGCTAGAGGCCAAAATTTTACATTGCAACAACCTATTGTACCTCTCAAGCATATGGTATTATAACAACTTTTAAAACTTGTCCTCATTACCTTAGCACTTGGCAAAACACACAAGGATAACTATTTTGTACTTATCATCATACACCTAGATGTTTTAAAGAAAGAGTTGTATTCAGAAATAAAATTCAAGAACTTAGAGACAAAGGGAAGATAAACATTAAGAATGCTAATGAGTACACAACCCACTCATTGGATGAGGTGAAGCTTATGGAAGCAAAACATGTGCTTCAAGAGATTATACTTGTTCCATAGAACACACTCTATATTGAGGCTACACAACATAAAAGAGAAATGACTTGACATACATGATGAATGCTTTCATTGGTTAGATTCCCTACATATCATCTTCATAATTTGGGCGCTTTCTTTCTTTTCTTGGCTTTATATTTCCATGTTCCTAGTTTGCATGTGGATGACGATACAAAGACACCTTTAGTGGTGCATGTTGTGTTGCTCATATCACTTCTTCCTTGTGTATTGTATAATTTCTACATAAGTTTTTTGCATATGCCCTTTCTATTGTGAACACCCTACCTATTTATCCATTTATCTTGTGTGTTCCTTACACTTTAGTCCCTTTGATTATTCAATGTTTGTTGCATCTCCTATTCTCATTTCACCTTCTATATCACAATTTATGTTTTGTTTTCCCCACTTGAGGGGCATCTTTCTTATATTACTCCTATGTTAGCATTCCATGCTTGCTTAGAAGCCTTGTTTACCTGCTATGTAAAGCTTCTAGATAGTATACAATGTCTATTATTACGTTTCAATAATATTGGTTATCCAACTACGTATTAATTGTTTGTATTAATTGGTTGTTGGGTAGTTATAAGCATCAATTGGTTAATGGTTGTGTTCTTGGCAACTGTTGGGTCTTTTAAATAGATTGTGTATCGTAAAGGAAAGTAATATTATCTAGTTGGATCAACTTTGATCCTTGGTTGACCATCTTTGTTCTTCTATAATAATTTAATGTGCGAATAAAGATATATTTTACTCTTGTATTTGGTATGCATTGTCATCTCTATCATTGATTCATGTATTCATTTGATTAGATAGTGTAGTAAACATTTGGTGCCATTTCCTTAAAAGAAATTGGGTCAGGTTTGAGTGATACATGCTCTAAGATCCCAATAAAGGTGAGAAGATGCCACAAGGTGGTCAAGACCATGATATCAAACGATCTTTAAGGATCATTGAGCAAAGGGAATGAAGCAGAAGAATACAAGAAACACTTGAGAAAAATACAACCATATGATTCCCAAGTCAAAGCCCTTCTCAAGAACATAGTCAAGTTAAAAATTCAAGACAACCTTCTCTAGATGAGGGGAGTTGGGAGACAAAGTCACATTTCTTGACAAAATTGTATGAGAGTAGCCTTTGGGGCATTGAAGGGTTGTCAATTGAAGGATAAGAAGTTGAGCCAAGGGTGTATAAAAGAAAATATGAAGGTGAAACAAGTGTGCAAAAGGTTGAAGCCATAGGAAGAGTTGAGGATTCCTACGTGGCTGAGAGTGCAAGAGAAGCACTAGAATGTCTGAACCAAAACTCCCTAGCAAGTAGATCATTCTAGGCACTAGGTTTTCATAAGAATAACTTCATGGTAAGCCTTCGTGGAGAAATGCACAAGTTTCTCGTGTTTACAGGCAATGGATCAGAGGATCTAATTAGGCATTGTAGGACATGAAAAAATATGGACATCAAATGGGAAAGATGATAAAGAAATTTGACTATGATATTTTCTAGCCACCTTGCGAGGTGTAGTGATTGACTAGTACATAGAAATTGTCCAAGCCTCTCGAAGTACATGGGAGAGATTAAAGAAGGCCTTCAAAGAACAGTTTAAATTACTTCGTGATGATAATGAAATAGTAGTAAAAATTTACAATACAAAACAAGGTAAGCACGAAAATGTACAAGCTTATAATTGTAGACTTAAAGAATTGCAAACTAGAAACAAAACCAACCGATGGTCTCAAGAAAAGATGATTCATCGAAGGTTTATTTTCGTCATTAAGAAAAAAATGTAATACCACTCTCTTCCTATTCAAAAGCCTACAATTGAACAATGGATATAGAATGAAGATAAAATGCCCTCGCATAGTAAAAGAAAAATAGAGGAAGATGGAAGTTCAGATGACAATAGTGATAATGAATCAGGAATGGTACAAGTGCTGCAGAGGGATGTGCTTTGAATGAAAGAATTAAAGGTGGAGAAAGAAACCAACAAAGAAGTTAATAAACTATGGTGTACAAAATGCAAAATTGAGGGGGCACACAAAAGGTAACTGTCCAAGAAAGATGTTTTGTGAGCTTTGTCAGGTTATGGGCCATTCAATAAAGGAGTGCCCATACAATTTGAAGACCAAGAGTACACAAGTATTCTTTACATTGGGAGGAGTCCACTCCATCGAAGCCACAAAATGCATCTCCAAGTGGTTATCGAAATTAGAGAAGAGGAGGAAGCCAAATACAATATGATCCCAAAGGATACCCTATCATACAATTCTGACAATGTGGTAAATGGAGACACTTTGTGAGGGATTTCCAAAACAAGCAAGACAAAGTGCAATTATTGTGTAAATGGTGTGGAATTATAGACCATGAAGACATTGGATGTCTGAAGCAAAAGGCTAGTGTCAACATGTTTGATGTAAGGAAAAATGAAGTATTGGCCATTATTGTGCCCAAGCAAAGAAGGTTGTGTGCCTAGACCCATGTACAAAAAAAGAAAGACTTCATGAATAAATGGTCAAAGTGGAGAATACTATGGCTAATGAACGATGCCATTCAAATGCAAGTGCAAGTATGGTAACATATCAATTACAATCCAAGAAAATATTGCATGACAAGTACTTCAAGCCACCATACCAATTGAAGTAGTAGATTTATTCCAAAGTATTCCTAAAATTCAAAATGATATAGTATCAGGGGAGAATGAGATGGCACATGCTACGACCCAATTGAATCTGGTGAGAATGAAGATTGAATAATTGAACCTCCACTATTGGGTGACCAAGTGATTGATCCAATGATACTGATAGTTAAAATGATAAAGAAACCAATGGTGGTGAATATGGAGATACTTGGAAGGAATCTTGCCAATACAATTGTTGATGGTGGGTTTGTTGTGAGCATACTTTCAGAAGACACTTAGAGAAGTCCTAGCAAGCCAACCATTTAGCCCCCAACTTTTCAACTAGTGGGTGCAAATCAATAATGTATTAAGATACATGGAGTTTTAATGGGACAAAAGGTAATTATCGGAACCCAAACATTTATGTTGAACTTTGTGGTCATTTCATTAAAGAAGAAAGCGTATAATGCATTGTTAGGTTGGGGTTGGATGGTATCAACCAAAGACAATCACAATTGGAAAAAGAATACAATCTCCATTGAAAACAAAGGTTAGAAGTATGTAATTGATTTAAAAATCCAATCCATAAATGAGAAAGCATCTTCCTCCGATTTGGACTCTGAAGAAGAATGAACAAAGAAGCATGATCTGGGTCCGATAGAGCTAAATGACGAAGGGTTTTTGGAATTATATTCATGCTCAGAGGATGAATTTTTTTTTCTCCGCGACTTATTTCATTAGCAAATGGTGGACTATAGGGTATTTCTGTCGACTTGTAATTTTCTCAAAGCTATGACTCTTAGTGAAGAGCAACCAATGAAAATGATTTTAAAAAGTTGGACATTTTATGTGTGCAGGACACAGTCCATGGTTGGCAAATGATGATAGTTACAAAAAAGGTATCCAACTTTGTAGAAGAATACAAACTTATTGATAGTACACCTCATAGTACTAAGAGTAAAATATTTAATCTAAAGCGTATAATTATTGGTAAAGACAAATCAAATTAACATAAAATTTATGGAAAAAGAAAGAAAATTAGAAAATAAGGAAAGATTGGAATGAAAAAAGTAAAAATATGATATTAAAAAATTAAATACACCAATAAATAATAATGCAAAAGCAAGGCACAAAGCATGAGTTCAATTAAAAAAGAGAATAAAACTCATCATACGAAAAATATAAAGTGAAGGGAAAAAATAAATTATCTATTAATCACACTCTAGGGAATCCAAATTGACTCGCTCAAAAGCTTCATCCACCCCTAAGGAATCCATTCCATCACATATCCCTCATTCCATCCAAATAAATCCTTCCTTCTTTATCATGATCTTGGCTATCCTATCCATATCCTTCATCTTATCTAACTCATCCCATCATCCTTGGTACTTTGATCTTGGTAAATTTGGGGCAAACCTTGTCCAAGTATGTCTTAAACAATCCATGTCCTTTAGACATTATCCTTTTATCCAAAGAATCTTTTTTTTTTAATCTTATATCCATAATAGCAATCCCTTTAGTAAAGGCTATCTAATTCCTTTGTAGTATAATCCTTGGAGATATATTCTCCTATTGAATCCACCAATCCGCCTATCACAACATAGTTAGGTCTAGAGTGCAGGGGATATAGATAGATAGATAGAGAGAGAGAGAGAGAGAGCTTACTGATTATGGAAGTTTGACTTGCTGATTATTGAAATTTGACTGTCTAAAAAATATAAGATCTTCCAAAACCTAGAATTTGTATTATAGCTCTTAAAGATTCAAAACCATTCTCAAACATCCTGAAACTATATACATGAAATATAACTTAAAGTATAAGAGTAAATGTCCATATATAAAGGCACACAAAATGATGCAAGAGATACCACAAGTCATCAATGACAACACAAGAAAATGTGCTTAGAATACCACCAGATCCTCAGGACCATGGGGAGCAACTTCTATTTACATGTTTTTTTCCCATACGAGGCCTTATAACCTAGATGAATTTCAAGTTCTAAGATAAAGATATTTTGACTAGGTTTTGAAGGTCCAACTAATGAAAACAACCAAAATGGGAAAGATAAGAGGCACACAAATTATTCATGTGAGGCATTGGGCTAAGAAAATCACTAGCTAGCTATGGTAGAAAGGATTTACATTCTAGGTTTTGTATGGGGAATGAGGTTGCTCAAGTATAGGACAAGGTTGCCCCAATAGAGATAACCAAATTTTGAACTTTTTAGCCTACAAAACAGGCTGCCCCATTGCTAACTAGGTTGCCCCACTATGCTACCAGGTTGCCCATTGGGAACAAGGCTGCCCAATTAGACCTAGTTTTTGGGCAATCTAGGTTAGTTCTAGGTGAAACATGGCCACCTACTTATACCAGGCCCCACAACTAGGGAAATAAAGCATCTAAATTCATTTTAAACACAAATAAAAGATCTGTAAGTCCATTTTAACAATTGCATAACACAATTATAAAATCCATAATATAATTGTGCTTAGTTCCAACACAGAGACACATAACTAATCTAATACTCTTCCATTATCATATATTACATTCATTCTCAAGGAGAGGTCTAATGACATCATTATTACATTTTTCATAAAGGAAAGTAACTAATTGCATAAGAAAAAACTCAATAGAGCATGGTACCATAATCAATCTTGATCCTTGAACCTCTCGTCCCCAACAATGGTTACAATGCCAATCGACCTCATGGAATCAAAAGATCCACTCCCACCATGCAAGGAAATAGTCACATGAGCCACAATCACAACACTCACACCAAACACATTGGGATATAACTTACAAATACACCATACATGAAGTAAACACTCAACATGCACATCATATAAACCACTCATCCAAAAACACAATATGGATCAAATTCAAATCCTCATTTGGTACAACCACAAATGGTATATCATAAATCCACATTGGTAAAACTCACCAATGTCACATCACAATCTACATTGGTAAAAATTGCCAATGCCACATTACATAAACATCATGGGGTAACTCACCACTAGGATACCATAAGGATTGTCATTGGGCCAACTCACCAATGGCGGATCACAAACACACAAGACACTAGGGTAAGATGCTAGAGAACTAGTAGGGAGTGTCATCACGATGCTCATTGGTATGGCATGCACGAATTCTAGTACCTCTCTCATACAAATGTGAGTACTTGACCTTACAAGATGTAAGCTCCATAAGCTGGTATGTCTTCCCAAACATCCTTAGCCTTTACAAACACTCAAGGCATGAGAGGGGCATCCATTATCTTAGTTAATTTATTACTTGTGTTTCATTAATTATCACTTGAATAGATGAATGCCCACCCATGTTCAACCTACTTGCCACTTTGGGTCGGAGACACATTGGGAGCCACTCCCATACCTTCTCAAGTACCTTATTCCTAGTCTCTTCACACTCACCAACAAATGTGACATGAAAAATAATTAGTGATATCAAGTTTCCACAATCCATAATGTTATTGGCATGATTTCTGGATTCGATTGTGTGTGGATTTTTTTTGATGCAAAAAAAATTGCACACAATCGAACCTAGAAATCACTCCAATGAAAAATAATGTACAAAATTCATTTTCATCAAAATTTCCTAACATGTTTCCACAAGAACTATTTTAATAATTCATGAAGTAAACTTTCATTCAAACATTCAAATTTTCTTATTTTCCAATACACCGAAAACTAATTTTATTTTTTCCAAAAACCCCATTAAAATTTCTTAAAAAATTAAAGTTTCAAATTTCAAAATTTTAAAACTATCTTTTGGCTCTAAATATGCACAACACCACACTTTTAAGGTCAAATCCATATTTTATGCATTTCTCCAAAAACTGGGCATTATAACTATGTAATTTAGAAGATTTTAAAAAAATTACAAAACAATTAAATGAGCATAAGATTTAATAAATTGAATTGCATTGGGAGGTTTCTACACTCCCCCAATCCTATTCCAACCTTTTGAATTGAAAGAAATTGATTAAATTAAAAGAAATAAACAAAATACTTCAAATCATGTTAAAATTTTAAATGGAGAATACCTCAAGCATGCCAAACGGATGCACAAGATCACTTGCAAGCATGTTCCCCTTCCCATTCCTAATCCAACGAATTTGACCTCGTCGAATTCCCCTTCCAGACACTCTCCCAATTAACAACTCAAATTTCTCCCAAAAGAGGATTTTCTCCTCTCCTAAAATTCCTCTCAAATAAAATTAGATAATGAAAATAAAACCCCTTTTTCCTATTTACCCTTTTTCACTTTTCAATTAAATCAATATAGAATTCATTTTCCCATTTCTTAATTTTCAATTCCCTTCATTTTCCCAAAATCCAAATAAGCATTTAAATTCATTTCTAAATAGCATATATTATTTAAATTTATGATTTAAATCTATATAAGCCTATATTCAATTAAATTACGAAAATATGAAAATTAAATCACAATTTAAATCCATATAAGCCTATATTCAATTAAATTACAAAAATATAACAATTAAATCATGCATAACTTGCAGTTCTCAACCTAAAAAAAATCACAAATTAATGAAATAACACTTAACATCATTTCTATTGATTGCAAGTTTTTGGATTAAACTGTGTATGTTTTTGTGTTGACGTTTCGGATCACACTCGGCGATCCATCATCAAGAAGAGGAACAAACACATACACAGTTTAATCCAAAAACTTGCAATCAATCTCATGGCTGTGGAAAACTCATTCCAACTATCATTTCTATTTTCATTCTATTTTTCCCCTTTCCCAAAACAAAAAAAGTATTTTAATAACCAATATAAGAACCATTTAAATTCGTAATATTTCAATTGGGGAAACATAGAATTCAAACCATTAATTAAATCAGACATTTATTGGTCATTCATGAGACAGGGATTTCATAATAACTCCTAACTCAGATCTAGGTTCACATAGGGTCAAACATGACACATATAGTACTCAATTCGAGTATGATTGAGGAATAGATAGGGAAGCCCAATGTGACATCTCCAAATTAACCATCGTTGGGGAATAATTCATACCTATGTACCTAGGTGGAGAAATAACCCTGTACCTGTAACCATCAACGCATCTCAAGGGTACTTGCTCATGTATATACAGTTGAATCACACTATAATCACCCAATGAGGTTCAATAGCATAAAGCATAAAATAACATCCATACATCTATCATATAAATAATTTCTTCTGAACATCAAGATCACATTTAATCACAACATATATAATGCACATTAGTGAACATAAGCATAATGATAAACCAAGCATATAAATGTACAAAATGCCAACTATCGACATGTTGAAGAACCTCATCTTGAACACGCAGTGGTTCATACACACCATTCATAGGAATGATACAATCACAACAAAAATCACGATGAAACAATGAAGCTGAAAGATCAATCCTGCAACTATACTCTGTAAACAAGAGGGGTACTACATCACATAGTTTAGCTTGATCGACCTCACATAGGTAACGTCTTTGACATAATTATCAATAAAATAAATTTAATAAATTTAATATTAATTTTTTCAAATACATATATAAATTTAACATATTTATGTTTAAAAGAATTTATGTAAAAGACATTGAGAGATAACATTCTTGAAACATCTCTTTTTTGATTGGTAATTCAAATGAAATGGATACTTGAAAATGATATTCATAAAAAAAGTAAATAATACTTTTGAAATAATTATATAATTAAATTTATAATACATAATTTGTAAAAATATAAAATAAAATTTCAAATAAAAACAAATTAAATACTAACATAAAAATATTAAAAGTTCAATTAAATTGTATATCAACATACATATATAAAATGAATTAAATATTAACATAGATATATAAAAAAGCTTATATTAAATTTATTTTAAAAATTAATAAACACTTTAAAAATAATAATTCTAGTATATCTTAATTAAATGGATTTAAATTATGTATATTATTTTTCTTTGGATAGCTTATATTATAAAGTTATTTTAAAAAGTTATTTGAAACCGTTCTAAATTATTCGTATGACACGCAGAGGTGACCATCCATGTCTGCAGTCTTTTCTTCTCCAGCTTTTCAACACAGGATATCAAGGTCCTCCTTGCCATGTCACCATTCAAGATAAAGTTATATTTTACAAGTTAGTTAAAGAAATCGGAGGTATCTGCCTTCCAGCAGCGGAAGTTTCTATCCGGTGGATTGGATGCACATTAATTAATTAATTACTATTTCCGGTCAATCGTGAAGGAATTTGTTTGGAGTAAAACAGTTTAAATACAGAAAGGAAATGCTGGTTTGGATTTTTTAATGCCGACATTTTGTTTTGTATCCTTCGGCTTGGCCTCAAATTCGAGGAACTTGAATTGACAAGAAGAAAAAAACAAATTTAGAGGTCGTTTCGTTTGTCATGCTTCCGTTATGAGATTGGAAGATTGGTTACGAAAATCTGAAGTTGAAAATTTTCCATGAAATTATCTTCAGATGAATATTGACAGAGAAACATCGAACGAGACATTCTGGTAGTAGGTGGAGATCCGATCAGAATTTGTTTTGGAAAAATACCTACTGTAGAGGATCCAGCATTAATGAAATTATTTACTAGGCTCTGTTAGGAACTTGTTTACTGGGTATCTTTGTTTTCAGAGTCGAATTGTTGGGTATAGTTTGTTGGTAGCTGAAAATCCAGTATACACCTGTCAAAAGCCTAGCAGATATACCTTTTTAATAGATTTTTATATATACTGAGTCAAAAGGCGCTAATTATGAATATATAACAGAAAGAATTTTAGTAAGACTACAAATATTGAGGTTGAATTATCACAATTTGTTGGATCTGTCATACTGGGCATCTGAAATTTCAGTTTTATAATTACAGGACTCATCGGATCAGTTGGTAATCTGAAAATTTTGAATTGGGCGTTAGGGCTAATTAGAGCTGCTAGGTGGCTAAATTTGCACAGCCAAATTGTTGGGTTTGACTTTTATTGCTGATTAGAGACGGTGGACAGATGAAATATTAGGCGTGATTGTAACGGCTGATCAGAGTATCTGAAGGTCCAGAGTTGATTTAAAGGGTTAATTAGGGCAGCTGAGTGTTTAGAACTTTAGACATCTGTTAAAATGAGTGCAGCAGCCGCCAAAAAGGGGGTTGGACTATTGAAGAGCAGCTTTGCAGTTCTTTCTAGTGGATTTAATAAAGCCAAGAAGGAGTATGCAAGCAGTCATGAGGCTTCTGTGCTAGCAGAGCTTAAGCAAAAGGGTCTCAGCCCTTCTGATCTTATTTTCCAAGGTGGGGTTTTTAATTCTTTTTTGACATTAGAATTTTGAAAATTAAGTTCACTCAACTCTCTTCTTTAATCATTGTTGAAGTTTCGATTCATGGCCCTTAAGCTCTTGGAGTATTGAACTATTGAGTACGTTTCAATGATAAATCACCGAGTGTCATCAGAAACGTCAATTGCAAATACATGGTTAAAACCAAAAGTTATCATACACCAGGTCTATCCTTTAGAGATTTCTTTCAGTTCAGGAAACATGATTTCTTATTACTTATGTGACCAGAAAGGTAGAAACAGAACCGCCAGGGACTTCCAAATCCTAAAACCTTTTTCTTGAGAAATCCGCATTTTTCAGGCCATTTTTGTCCTAAAAAAGAAGGCCGACCAAGCTGCAGAGAACATTGAAAAATAATCAGAAAACTAATTCTTTCCATTATTCACTAACCATCTCAATTTTCAACATTTGTCCACAATAAATTTTTCTTTTGATCTGATACCCTGAGATCTCCATTGTTATGTAATAATGTGTAATTAGTCTCCTCTTGGAGTGTTAAACAAATTTTCTTATGTACATTTTTATATTTAATGTTTTGACTGAAGGGATATGGTGAAACTCAAAGTGTGTTGCCAATTAGGGTAGTTGTCCTGTGAAAACACTGTTTATTTTCTGTTCAGTCTGAATAATGATAAATCTTTATAATTGTAGAATGATGAATGCTTTCGATTTATTAATCTGTATTAATAATAATTCTTGCATATGTATAGGAAATATTAATAGTGTAACCTTGATTTTTCTGTTCTATAATCCATCCTGTTTCCCTTTCAATTCTCGTTTCTTATTATTGGTAAAATAGCTAATTACCAAGATACCTATTTCGGTTTGCATACAGCACTCCAGAGATTATACTTTTTGTACTTGGCTGGATACAAGCATGAGTTAGTTGCTGCATCTCAGATGGCTGGTAAGCGCCTGGTAAGTGATCTGATTTTTTGTGCTTTTATTGTTTGAACATCTTTATATTTCAAGAACAGAAAATAATGGTTGGTCCTGAATGTTTCAAAAGGGGAATCTTTTGTTTGAAACTTTTTGCAGACAGACAGTGAGAAGAGTACTGCACCTTTGGATGTGGTTTCACTGCTGGGAAAGTCAGTGTCCAATGAATGCAAGAAATTTGGAGAGTTTGAGAAAGGGAAATTTTATCAGAGTATGCAAGATATTCTTAACAAGTCCCGAGTTTCAAAAGAACACTTTGACAGGGATTCCATTGTTCACGATATTTATTATGCAGTCCTGTTTACTGTTGAGGTAGTAAGACTCACCTTTATTTCAGGTTGGCTAAAAGATTAATGTTTCATCTAAGAGCATGCCTACTTCGATGTGATATTCCTTTAGCTACGAAGCTAACTCTTTGCATATTTTCTGGAACGCTGAATTATATAAAGTTAACTCCATCATTTTACACAAGCCATGTTATGTCCACTGTGTGTTAAACCTGGGTCATTGTGGCAATAGGTGCACTTCCTTACAGCTAAACTACATTCTTACAAAATGGTTAGCATAGCAATTTATTCACTAATAGATCCAGGTGCTAATCATGTCCTTGCTTGTAATAATTATGTAGAATTGTTTCTTAGATTTTGATTGATATGGGCTTAGTCAATTGTTAATATTAAAAAATTTCGAAGGCCAAAACTTCTGAAGTGTCAGTTTAAAATATGTGTTATTTCCCCACAAATTGAGAGATCATGAGTGGCTAACATTGTCAGGCTTTGCACTCATAATATTTGATATGGGCTTTTGAGAATCTGGTAAGAAACAGCACTTAAAATCGTAGAACATAATGTTTTCTTGTAACAAGAAGTTTTGAAAACAGAGCCTTGTTACACGTTGCATCATTCGGGACAAACAAGTAGCTCCACCCTCATTCACCTGCATGTCAAGTAACAGATATCAATATAATAGCTTAAGCGTTCAAAGAATATATCATGTTGTTGCTAGTAAATTCCAGGTGCTAAATATATCACTAGTTATTTTCTGGTAACTTGTGGGGTTGTCTAATGGAATTTTGTGACGTGTTTGTCAGAACTATGGATCTCATTGGCAGTCCTTAGAAAAGACGTTCAGGGATGGTGCATCTCAAGTAATTGCAGCTGCAGTGCATGTGACTGATCGCAAAAGTGATCCCAGGTAATGTTCCAAAATTTTCATTGTATAAAGTATAAACTTGAGGTTTGCAATAATGGATTTTGTAATTTAAAGCTTTAATCAATTTCTTAGAAACGTAAGGTTGCACAAATGAATGAATGTAATGTCTACAACTTCAGAACATTCACATAATTTGAATTTTCATTTATATTCTCATTTGGCTAATGTGCATTCTTCGTAAAACCATTCTTATGTTTATTTTGTAGTTCATGTTGCTAACATATTGATCTTACTCTGTGTATTTAGTTCACAATTTTACGTCAGTAAAACCTGTGATTTTTTGTTCTATAATCTGTCTTTTCTTAAAAGGCTAAAAGCTTAAAAAGAAAAAATTATAGTTGCCAGGATTCTCCATTATGGGAACATAGACAATGTACCAGTCCCCGTACCCAAAATTTCCGGTGAATCATTTACATATAAAATAGCCGTCTCCTTATTCATTTAACTCACGTACCCTAATTTGATTGGCGTCCCCGTCCCCGTACCAGAACCAGTACCCTGCATCTCCTGGTAACTATGATAAAAATCAGTTAGGTTAGAATCATGAAGGACATAGGTAATTGGAAAAACTATCCTCTTGTGGGTTTCCACAAGGAGAACCTCATACACTAAATTGGTGTCTGGCTGGCTGGTAACCTAGAAACCAACCTTTATATATTTATTATTTGAATTTATCTTGGGATGTGGGCCAGGGGAAGATCAGGTCCTTTTTTCTACCAAAATAAATTTTGGTTAATTGGGCTGTGGCTAACATAAATTTTTCTTCAGTCTTGAGATAGGACATATACTTCACCGAAGAATTCTATCAAGAATATCTAAATCAAAAATTAAGAAAAGCCATAAAAGCTCCTTACAAATGTGTTCGTAAGTCCTACATAGCCGAAGAATTCCACTCTAATATTTTTTCTTAAGGGTATGCTCTGTATATCCTTTGAAACAGTTTCTATCTCCTCTCACAGGAAAACTGCTTTATGTTGCAGATAAAATACGTATTACTACAGGCCATTATAGCACATTGCTTCCCTTTCCAACCCAAGTAAGAAGGGCAAGCCAGGTTCTCCAATTTTGAATTTTAAGAGGCACAACATACTTCCTATATAGCAAGAATTAGCTGATGCAATATATAACTTCTGAAACCTCTAAGAAGTAACATTGCATTTCACTTTCCCAAGCTAAGGAATGTCCCATCCCTAAGATGTGTGTACAAAAATAAGTAGAACTAATTAAACAAGATTTTTGGCTGGTAAGTTTGGGGTAGATGAAGAATTAAAAGAGGCAGCTGGAGAGTGAAGGACAATATAGCATCCATGTGCACTGAAGTATAGGCAGTCCTTAACCATTAAATTGGATTGACATGAGTTTGTTGGGGGCAGGCATAGGGTATGGATATCCATCAAAGCATAAAGGATAGAGGAATTTCATCAAATGAGAGCTGGGTGTGGTTCATTGGGGCATGGGATTGTAAGTATTAGCGATGACATTTGACCAAGTCTGGAGAGGTGTCTGAGAAAACACACAGCCATAGCAACTCCTCTGGGGCTTACATGTGCTGTAGCAATATTTGTTGTGATGGTATGTGTTAAAGCTCAGGTGGGAGCTCATGGTTTCTAGCAAAAGGGGCATTTGGGGGCTTGACCATTGATCTCAATGAGCAATGAATTGCAAGTTTGCAAGATATGAGCTCAATGTCATATGTCCCTCGCATAATGCATTTGGTTGTGCTCTCACTCATTGAGTTTATGTGTGTTATTTGGGGTTGTGAGACTGATAGGTTTGGAGGCTGTAATGTCGTAAAATTGCACTCCTTGCAATTTCACATACATTCTTGTATCCACTTTAGTGTCCACTCCCTTAGTATTTGTGTAGGCTCATTTTAGCCCTTGCATCAACCTTTTTCCCTCTTAGGATGCTTGAGACTCTTTTTCAACAGCTACCTTTGTGCATCAACTTTGCGTCAAACCTTTTTCTTTTCCTGTTCTTGTTGTTTTGTAGCGTGATGTGTTTGGACACTAGCGCGCTGTGCGGATGTTTGCACGCTGTGCTAGTGTCCTGTGGCATTTCGACGTTCAAACAGTTGTTTCTGAGTGCCTTGCCACTTGTCAGCTCCTTTTGTCGGTGGTAACGGCCCGAGATGCCTTGGAATGGCTCGGGAAGCTTCTTTTCCCTCCTATTCTCTCTTTAAAATCTATCTTTTCAATCCATTTGGCCTTCTTCTTGGTCTTTCTCTCTTGGAGACACTCTCTTCTCTCTTGCTCTCTTGCTTGCATCGCTCTCTACAACTTTCTACAACACTCAAGCTCTCAAGTTCTTACAACACTCTTTGCAACTCTCTTGGCTCTCGTAGCTATTGCTCTTTCTCTCTTTGGCTTCCTTAAGCCTTGCAGGTGATAACTTGCTTACCTTGTATCTTTGAGCATCTTGGGATTCCTCACATCCCCTTTCTAAGCATTTTACTATTTTGTCTATTTATCTATCTCGTGATATGGGTTCTCCCCCTTGAGCGGGGATTACTTTTATCACTTCGTATTTGCTTACTTTGTTTACTTTCTCTATCTATTTGGCTGTCTGTGGAGGTGGGAACACCAAAACGGGAGTTTGATTGCGGCAAGCCCTTAAATAGCCCCAACATTTTTCCCTCAATCTTATGTGTGTAGGTGTTGAAGATATTCACTTGCTGGAGGCTTCATTACTTGGATTGTTGTGAGCATTTTCTTTATCCTCTTTAGTCTTATCTTTTACTTTACCATATTTTAGTTCTATTACTTTCTGTTACTTTCTCGCATTCTGAAGGTTCTTAGTAATCAAACTGCTAGTAGTCTCTTTGTTCTCAGTTTTTGGTCCGTACGGGATGCCAGCGCGCCTTTGGGACATTAGCGCGCCGTACTATAGTTCGTATACCGTGCTTCCGTCCTCAGTCGAAAACTTGCTAGTTTGTCCAAAAAAACTCTGCGACCTACTCCTTTTGATTCTAGAACTCTCACTTTGTTCCTTGAGGTAGTTTAGGGCAGTTTGTTCCCTGGGACTCTCTTGAGAATAAAGAGACTTGTGAGCAACGAATCCCCCTTCTCTACAGGGGCGTACAGAGGCATACTCAAGATATTAATTTATTAGTTTTTATGTGTTTGTCACAATATAGAAATTCTATCATCTTGCTTTAAATCACCCATTTATTTGTCCACATCCTCTTTCTGCCATTGTTCACTTCCAACTTGGGTCCAAATTCCATAGTGAAGTCATATTTCTCTCCATTGTCTTTTCTTTTCGAACAATACGACATAGCAAAAAATCTAGGAAGGGATTGTAGGCAGTCATATCGCATTCCCCTACTTGATTATAAATGACACAAATGGGAGATTTTCTTGGGAAACATAAAGGATTCTGGTTTTCCACAATTGAGCAATGCTAAGGACACCATCTACTTGGAGGGCCATGGTATGTTGTTGAGAACAATATTGAAAATAATGGTGTGTTCGGTCAAAGAAATTACTTTTCTCTTGTTAAGTGAAGGTGCATATTTTGTGGCGGATCTTTAAATTGGGTTGTAGGTACTGCCCATAATGTATGATGGTATAGTGCATCCATTGTAAGCTAGTAAATACTCTATATCCTTGTATATAGTATAACATTGTTCTTAATTTGTATCAAGTATGTAATTCATGGTCTCTCCACATTTTATGATCAATAGTTTAGGTTGTGGATATTTATGGATGGCATTATTCAGCTAACACTAGTTGAGTCTGGTTATATGAATATACAACATTGCATGAATTTCATTTGGATTATAAGTAGAGCTTTGTTCTGATTGCATTTGAATAATGTTACAGTCATTATAAAATGGGGAAACAGTAATAGGCCATTATTGTTATTGATGATTAAAGAATTATTGGAGAGATGCATGTAGTACTATGCACATAGTATACTATGGTTGTAAATTAGAATTACTGCTTATGTTTATTCTAGGTGCACTATTACCATGATGTGAATGTTGAAAGTGAGACAAAATGAATGTTTATCTTTTTGAGAACCCTAAATAAGCCTTTGAGCATTAAATTTATGAATATTGGTGGACTAGTAGGTAAAAATTGTAATGTCATACACCATATCAAGATCATGACATTGTTATAACTTGATAGCCTTGCCATCATCCTTGATATATGTATAGAGAGAGTTTTGAGGTTGAGGTTAAGAGGTAGTCTTCTCAAAGAACTTAGAGTGTTGGTGTTCTTGATATTGATACAACTCATATTTGAGATTAAATTGCAACCTAAGGTTTACACCAGATATACCAGCAATTATAATTATTAATATTTGATTCAGATTTATCATATGAAATGGTATTTTAGTGTTTGAGGTTTTGATAAGCATTCCAGCTATTTTTTTTCAAAATTTAATGTTCTGTCCAGTTTATTTTGGTTGTCAAAATTCAAAAAATACCAACAAAATTAGGAAATAAATAAAATACAAAAAGGGAAATCAACACCTTGTGATATCTTGATGAAGTGTACCTGGCTACAAAATGCCCCCACATGTTGAAACCAAGTTTGATATGGGTAAGGATTAGATAGCTTTCACTAGTATCATGCAGGTGATGAATACTAGTAGTTATCTATCATATCTTATGGATTAGTTGGCTTTCACTAGTAGCATGGAGGTGAAGTATTCTAGGAGCTATCCATGTTGGCATACAAGAACAGTTTAGCTGGTTGCCACCAACACTGTGCAAGTGACAAATGCCAAGAGTTAACCATTGTATCTTAGGGTTTAGCCAGTTGTCACAGTAGCATGGAGGTGATGGATCCTAGGAGCTACCCATAGTATGATAAAGCTTATCCAACTTTCACTAGTACCACGAAGGTGATAGATTCTTGTAGCTACCCCAAACTAGGTTGGATTGACTTTTGCCAATGGCATTAAGGTGATAGTTGTCAAGATCCACCAACTCAAAAGTTTCAAATAATCTGTGGAAATTCTATTAATGGTTTCATATGTTGTAGGTCATTACATTGACACCTTAGCCAATGATGAGTGTAAGTAGTATAGGATGCTTGCTCATCATCATAGTTGGTAGTAATTGGGAAAAAGGTGGGAACCATGATTTATGGGATGCATCCACATTCCTTTTCTTGGCAAGGATGGACTTAAAGGGTGAGTGTCAATGAATCAAGTTTCAGAAAGATGCATTCACTAAGGTTGCATCCACTTCGTATTGGCTATTGATCACTATGTATGTGTGAGTCAATCATTGTGTATATGTGATGCATGCATACGTTATTCACATTATGTATATGTGTTAGGTGCACAACCTTGTATATGTGATGCATGTGTGAATTATTCACATTGTGTATATGTGACATATGCTGTAATGTCCCCTTTTTGGGATCACCCGTGATTTTTCCCTATAATCACAAGTTCAATTGACACAAGAGGTGTAATATAGTTAGACTTTAAACTTTACCAATAAACAAGTCCTTTGCTAAATTCTTGGATTAGTTCCTGCAATCATGTTAGATAACCTATGCTCCACAAAGTTTCAAGGACGGGGACGGTAGGGGATGACGGAACGAGTTTTTGGTACAGGGGTACTTTTGGGCCATCTTTTAGGGGATGACAGGGGACAATTGATAAAAAAATAGGGAAATTTTAAAAGGATAGAGAAATTTCAAATATTCATATCATAACATTGATAAAGCGTTCATCATAGACATTGTAGGAGGTTAATGCATAACATTAGACTTGAATTGGGATTTCACATGAGAATCGAAAAACAAATTAACAAAATTCAAATGCTTTCATTGTCGATGTGCATACATACTAAATAAGAATTATAAAAAAATGCCCAAGGACTCCAAGTTTCAACTATAAAATGACAAAAACATAAAAAATATATGGCTGTCCCTAATCAGCAGATGCAATTGGCAAGTTAATATCAAAATTGGAGCTCAAGTTTGAGCCATCGTCAGATGCAACGGCGGGTGGAAGTTTCTGAGGAGTCCCCGAGCCCCCAAAATGTTTCCGGGACGGGGACGGGGGTACTAGGCAGGGGACGAGTCCCTGTGGAGCATTGTAGATAACATATAATTCTACCAATGATTCAATAAGAGTTAGGGTACATATAATGCATATACATTATCAATTATTTCAATCCATTTGAATAGATCATTTAAGAAATCAAGAATCAATAGTGCTATTCCATAGTCCACCATGATGGGGTTGGAGAGGAAGCATGCTAGGGCGCCCTAACTTCACCACATCTAAGCCCAAGAGTGTGGAGTAACCATCCTTGACCCGTTGGCCCCAAGGGGCAGGAACTCTTGTCCATCCCGCATGAGGTGGCTACTTAGAAGGGGAAGACACACTTGCATCCCTAATCATTACTCCTCAATAAGATGCCCTAATTTCACCACGCCTAAGCCCAAGAGCGTAGAGTATCCATACTCGACCCCTTGGGCAAGAACTCTTGTCCATCCTGTATTAGGTGGGCTACTTAGAAGGGGAAGACACACCTGTTGACATTATTGAGGTTCCTCCCTAACCCTTTCATGATTGCTTATAGGAGATTCAAATAAATAAATGATTATAGAGATTAATTACTATCATCACAAAGAATTGATAGACTATATATTCCATTCTAAAATATAGATAGAATATATATTTATATCAGTGTTACGAGACTCGCTAGGACTCGCCAAGACTTGGCGAGTCATGAGTCAAGTCACCCTGGCCGAGTCCTAGGGGCTCGGATCGGACTCGGCTGAGTCCTATCGAGTCTTGATTGGACTCGCTGAGTCTGGCGGACTCGCTGGACTCGCCGAGTTTGGCGGACTGTTGGACTCGCCGAGTCCAAGCAAGTCTCGTCAGCAGGACTCAACAGGCAGGGTTTGAAAAGTGCAAAAAATTACATGAAATTTAAAGTTAAAACTTGTTTTTTTTAACTTATTGCGAATGAAAAATGATCTACGCCATGAAGGTTTGTATGGTTTTGGAGGTCTTAATTTGGGCTTGGTGGCAGGGGCTCCACCCCTCGACCTCGCCCTGTATCGTGAGACCCCCACAAAGGGCATTGCCCCTCAACCCCATTAGGGCAATCGCTCTGATACTTGAAATTATGGCTACTGCATCATCTAGGACCTATCTTAGACACATTCGTAGGAAGGATGCAGGCTCCTTTGAGCCATAGAATTCTAGTTATTGTTTTGAATCTTTTGATATTTCATATTTGTTTGGAACATTTGATGTCATGGATTTCATATTCGATGAGTTTTGTATACATTCGAGTCTTTGACTATATATCTAAGCGTGCTATTTCCTTGAGCAACTCAGCTACAATTTGTGTTTATACTTATATGATCGATGTATACTTGTGTTAGTGATGAGGACCTTGATTGGGTTGACCAGGAAAATAGAGAGGCTGAGGCTATAGTCATGGCAGAGGAGGAGGCTAAAGCACAAGCAAACACATCCACAACTAATGTTAGTGAGGGTGGCATGGAGTCACAAGCAAAGACTATGGCTGCAGTTGCTACATCATCTAGGACCCACCTTAGATGCCTTCGTAGGAAGGATGTAAACTCCTTTGAGCCATAGACTTGTAGTTATTGTTTTGATATTTCATATTTGTTTGGAACATTTGATGTCATGGATTTCATATTCCATGAGATTTGTATACATTTGACTATATTTATATATCTAAGTGTGTTATTTCCTTCAACAACTCAACTACAATTTGTGTACTTTATACTTATGTGATCGATGTATACTTGTGTATGTGATCAAATTTGCTTCTATTTAATGATATTATTGTGTCTTTAAGGTTTATTCAATAAAGGGTGCTTGAAACAAGTTTTAAATCCTTAAAAATCTCTAAATTTTTAGGGTTTTTTCATTTTGCTGAGTCCGGGCGCCGAGTCCCGAGTCGAGTCACCCTAGCCGAGTTCGAGCTGATTTCGAGTCTCATTACTATATATATATATATTATTCATTGTTCTTATTATCTTGCATACCACACTTTAATAATGCTACTGTAGTCTAGTGATATTTCTAATCTGATTGATATATCAGAGTTGCAGATTGCTCCAATTGCCTTGCTATTTGATCTACTCTTAGTATTCAAAAGATATTGTTTAGTGTGAGTCAAATGAATAAGAAACTATTATCCATATTCATATTAAAGAACCATAACTATGTATAAGGCTCAATAATTGCTGCAAGCATCATTATTGCCTAACCGTATATAACACACACACACATATTTATATAATTGTTTCTAATTAATTTCAACTTACAATAATTACCTTGCATGAATATATATATATATTTATAATTATATTTAAACTTACTTCCCAAATTACTTCAGTTAATAATTTTCTTTTTTTTGATATGCAAGTATAGTATTTTATTATTTTAATAAAAACTTCTGTTAATAATATTTTAATCCAATAGATCTCTTGTAATTACTGATCCTTATTCCTTGTTTTCTATCTGCTGCTGCTATATATATATATATATATATATATATTGATAAGTAGGAGGTATTTTCCAAAGCATGTCAAATTATGATATTGCTATCAGGATTCAACTGTGCAGTTTTACGAGCCAAACTCATTGACCCATGTTTCATGAGTAGTGGTTCACAAGAACCCATATCTCATGATAATGAATGATCCACTTAGCACTCATTGCATCTAGGTGATGCTCACAGTGGTGAAGCACTGGATCTTCCTGGGAGGTCTCCCATCCCAGTACTACTCCAACTCAAGCGTGCTTAACCATGGAGTTTTCTCCAAGGTTAAGCCCACTTAGCTTGCAACCCCATTTGCAAAACCTTCAACAAGTGTTGTGCCTTATGAACCATTCATTATAGAGCCCCTTTAGCTCATCAATTGATAAGTAGAAGGTATTTTCCACAACATGTCAAATTATGATATTGCTATCAAGATTCAACCATGTAGTTTTACAAGTCAAACTCATTGACCCATGTTTCATGAGTAGTGGTTCACAAGAACCCATCCCTCATGATAATGAATGATCCACTTAGGGCTCATTGCATCTAGGTGATGCTCACAAAGTGGATCATTCATTATCATGAGGGATGGGTTCTTGTGAACCACTACTTATGAAACATGGTCAATGAGTTTGACTCGTAAAACTACAATGAGTGCTAAGTGGATCATTCATCTTTTAGATCTGCCTATTATATCTCTCTTGGTGTGTCCCTTTATCTTCAATACTCCACCCCTTATATATCCTCATATTGATGGGGCACAACTCTTTGGAAAGAGATGTCCCTTTAAGTGGAGATGTCCTTTTGTTAAGGAAGGATTGTTTCCTTAAAACTAATTGCTGCTCATTCCATATCAATGCCTAAAGTCTTTAATTAATAATTACTAACCTTCACTCAATTGCCGCATTATATCATTGTTGCCCTAACATTCATAATATTAATAGCTGCCTGGTAAATGATCGCTTCTTTTATATCCCTTCACATTCTACGATTTCAATAGAATATGTTCTCTTCTATAATGATATAGTTGTTGCCTTAGTTTATTAATATTACTGTCTTTTAATATGGAATTGTTACAATACCAATCACTATCTTCTCATAATTGCTATTTGTTTACTAATTTCAATATTTATAATTATAATAATATTTAAGTTGTTCATATTTATATTTATATTTTTAATATTTATATTGTTATTTATTTATTTGCATTTCAATGCTTTATACTTTAGTGTTGCAATTTCGAGGGCATGACATATTCATGAACTAATCACTATATATACCTATGATGTGCATATGAGGTAGTCATACTATCTATATTTGATGCAAGCATGAGCTAGTCATTTTAGGTATATGTGATGTATTCTTTAGTTAGTTACCCCCACATGTTATAACTAAGTTTGATATAGGTAAGGATTAGCTGGATATCACTAGTACCACGCAAGTGATTGATACTAGGGGCTATTTGTTGTATCTTAAGGATTAGCTAACTTTCACCAATAGCATGGAGGTGATGGATGCTAGAAGTTATCCATGTTGTGAAACGAGTAGTTTAACCGACTATCGCCAACACCATGCAAGTGATGGATGCTAAGAGATAATCAACATATCTTAGGGTTTAGCTGGTTGTCTTCAGTAGCATGGAGGTGATGGGTGCTAGGAATTGCCCACGGTACCTTACAACTTAACCAACTTTCACTAGTACCATGAAGGTGATAGACACTAGCAGCTATCACATACTAGGTTGGATTGACTTTTACTAGTGGCATGGAGGCGATAGATGTTAGGACCCACCAACTCGAAAGGTTCAATATTTTTGTGGAAATTTTATCAATGGCCTTATGTGTTGTAAGTTGTTACACTTACATCTTAGCCAATGATGATTGCAAGTAGTATGGGATGCTTGCTCGTAATCGCAAGTAGTATGGGATGATTGCTCATAATCATAGTTGGTAGTGAACTGAGAAAAAGGATGGGACTTGAAGTGTAATATGGGTTGCATCAACATTCCTTTTTCTGGTTGAGATGTATTTCAAAGGTAAGTTTAGTGAATCAAGTTATGGAAAGATGCATGCACTAAGGTTGCATACACTTCCATTTTCCAATTGGTCACTATGTATGCATGAGTCAATCATTGTATGTATGCAACACATGCATACATTATTCACATTATGTATATGTGTTGGGTGCATGAGCTAGTCACACTTTGTATATGTGATGCATGGGTGAATTGTTCACACAATGTATATGTGATGTATGCATGTGGTAGTCACTTTAGGTATATGTGATGTATTATTGAGCCAGTTTCTAAATGAACATGTAAAGTTTGTATGAGCTAATCACTATATGGATTAGTGTGTGGCCGTACATTGATGTTAGCTTTGATCTAACTTGTATGATTTGAATTGAAAGCCTACGCTCAATAAATGGTTGTGATTTAAAAATGAGTTTAGAGATCTCATACCAAAGTAGAGGATGAAGGCTTTCTATTATTAGAGTGAAAACCATGGAGCCCTTTGGTTCCTAGTAAAGGATACATAGGTAAGGCCATTATGAATGAATGCTCAAGGCCTGCCTCAAAGTATAGGTTTGGGTCTAGGGATGACCTCGATAGTTTGTGGGAGCTTACCATATACCGTGAGAATGCAAGGATATGGCATAGAGTTGTTGCCATGGTGATGGATGATAATATTATGAAGCTAGCACTTCCAAGGTAGATAGATTTTGATGTTACTTGATCAATTATGATAATACGTGAAGTTTAGTGATATGAAAAGAAATTAGTAGTAACCAGGGTGGTTATTATTATAAGCTGCTACTTGAAGTCTCAATGGTATTTACTTGGGACTTTGAAATTTAGAAAAAGTATTGTGATTGATAATAAATGCCTCATTTTACTAGGAAATCAAAATAATTGATCTGATTGATCCACGTTACAGATAAAAGGTTTAAGGAAGCTCGTGTTTACTGACTTGATATAGAGATATTGTACATGGACCAATTGTAAATGTATTCTATCAAGCTTTGATTTGGCATACCATTTCTGAGAAATTGAATACCAGATGGTCAACAAGGGATGATGATCGTTTGTAGATGAGAATTAGTGCCATGTGATTCACTGCTTGTGCATTTTAACTTAGAATGTGTTGATGGCTGGCTATGCTTCAGGGTTTGAATAGAAAATATAGGCTAACCTGATAATCTCTTATTTCTTTGTGAAACTTTAAGGCACATAGATTGATGTACGTTCAATTCATGTTTTAGAAGTTAGGTGGTATTTACATATTTGATGTATAATGAATTCATGTTTTTTATATAAGATGATATTTACACCATAGATTACATACTCTGCAATTAATCGCCAAGTGGCCGAGTACTCTCCCATTTTTTTCTTGGGCGAGTACTTCCTACTTTTACTCGCAGCTCAGGATGCAAAATAAAATATTTTTGCTCAAGATGCAAAAAAATAGAGGATTCACATTTGCACAGCCTTCAAAATATCTGTTTCTACCCTTACTCTTTATATCAGCTTCACATTAGCAATTACTTAAAGCAATGATGAATTTGATTAGTCATATGACTGGCACTCAAAAGGAAATTGCATCTTCCTACATTTTGTAAATGGGTGCATGAGCATGATCTTATAGAACTTGTTTATTAGCATCAGTCCATCTTCTGAGTTCTTAGACATTCAGAAGCAAGTCACATTTGCACATCCTCCAAAAAAATATGTTTCTACTCTTACTATTTATACCAGTTTCACAGAGATTTTAATTTAAGATTATCAGATAATATTTGTAGTTTTGTTTGAGGAAGTGGTTATGTCATACCTTTAGATTTGAGTTGCTTATTGTTTGGAAATTGTCAATAATTTTTTAGCTTAAAAATTATTGATATTATATTTCTACAGTCCATGACAATAAATTAGAATGCTTCTGGTAGAACTCTGTGCAAATTTTTGAATCAATGTTTTGGATCACACTCCATGATCCATCATCGGGAAGAAGAAAGAATGTGCAGAAGAATTCTTTCATCTTCCTGATGCTCCATGATCCAAAACTTCAATTCAAAAATTTGCACATAGTTTTTACCAGAAGCATTCTAATTTATATCTTAAAAATTCCACCACATGTTGTAAATAATGGACCCATTTTGTTTGCAGCTGATTTATGGGTACTATTTTCTTTTTCTGGTCAGGGAAAAGGCTGCAAAGGCTATGTATATCTTTGCAGAAGAAATAAAAACCTGCTCAAGTGAAGCTGAAATTAAAAGGCAGAAAGCAGTGAAAGAAGCAGAAGAATTGTTGAGAAAAGAAAGGGAAAAACAAATGAATATTGTCCCAGTTCCCACAGCTCCATCACAAATGCTAGACGAAAGGCCTATGAGACAAAGATAGCAAGCAAAAATAATGATTTCTCACCCTGTATCAACCTCTGGTTCCAATATGTGTGTTTTTTTGCGTCTGTAGAGTTTCTTTTCATAAAATAAAAATATGAACATCTTTGTTTGCTGAAAATTTTGAAAATATGTTTTGGCAATAGACATTTAGCAAGTTCAGAGACAAACATGCTATTTCATGGTATTTAATTTTTTGAATTTAAGGCTATTTGACAATCAAATATATTGTGTATCATATACTTTTAAATGCAAATATCATTTTTTATAGCCGATCAAAACTGTATATGGATTACTTCCTGGTTTCTTAAGATAATTTAGTTATGGAAGCTACCAATATACATAATAAATATCTTATTTGTAACAATTCTTAGGTGTGAATTGAGTCTTGATGTTATATTTGTATAGTCGGATCTTTGAATTGATGAAGTTTAGTGCATTCTCTTATTTGAGAGAGGCTATGAGACTCACAACTACAGTGCATGGCTCTGTGTTTGATGTGAAGCCAATATATGCCACACATGATATTCCTATGGACCTACAGTTACAATAATTGGTTTATAATTATCGAGAAAAATTGTAAAGAGATGTGCCTGGATTTGTGGTGGATCTTTAGTCAGAGGGATCTATGAATACACTATAGATTCTGTCATCTATACTAAAGCATATTATTCTTCAGCCGATGTAAAAATTTGGATTTTCTATTACTGAAGCTATTTATTTGACTATACTTTCCATGAAGTGTTGAAGCAGTTTTTGTGTTTATCCGATGCAATGTTCATAACAATTCTTGTCTTTAGGATAAAACTTAAAATATTTCAATAGTCATTGGAGAAATCATATTCTGAATCTGAAAAATCCCAAGGATAATAATATAATTTGGATTTGAACTTACGGAGATTATCAAGAGTTTATAAATTGGCAAGAAAAGTTCAGAGAATCATTATCACCTATAGAACAAGGATGACACAATGGCTGATATTTTTGACAAACCAAAGTAGACAGATTCATATTTGGCATCAACAGAGAGTGGTTGAAGTTAGAGTATTGAGCGCAAGGGAAAAATTCAGTAATTGAAAAGAAATTTCTTTGAAAAACTCAGCCAAAAGGGAAGATATTTTCTTCAGCGTCTTATTGACTTATGAATTTATTTGTATTTCAATCATTTTGACCAAGTTTTTAGTGATTTTTAATTTTGACTGTTAACCCTTGTAGTTTCTCGCCTGTGCAAGTTGCAAGTGGATACTCTGCTGAGTCCTGCTTCTATGTAAAAAAACATTTTTTGTAAGAAAACAATGTTACCCTTTAAAATAAGAAACCCTTCTCTGAGGAAAGGATTCATAACAGAACTATGCCCACGTACTTATGTTTAAGATACCTGGAACATAACCAGACTCCAGCACAAAAAACATTGGTTAAAGGCAATCTACATTTATGTGTAGATTGCTATTCCAAAAAATTGAATCTGCAAGTGTCTGAATCAATCGAGCAATGATCAACAAGGTGTTGGGACCTTGACTACCACATACATGCAGTATCATTTTATAGGAAAACCGCTGCATTAATTTGGAGTCAGTCTTGATGAGCCATATTTCATGAGAATCCATCTCTTATGAGCATGAAATATGGGTCATGAAGACTGACTCTAAATTAGCATGCCGATTCCAAAAAAGGATACTATGTGGTACCTATGCCGCTTTAAAACTAGATTCAAATAGACATGTCACACACAATAAGGGCAGCCTTCAAGTTATGAAATTACCATTTATACCTTTGATGTGCAGGGATAGAAAAGAAGACAATATGCATGATCACGAGATTCATCTATACCAATCACAACCTGTACTGGTGCATTGAAAATGGTAAAACCATATTACTTGATTTTAAAATCTCAGGTAATGTAAAAGTTAAAACAGTCTTAAGACCCATATCTTTTAGATATCTCGGATAAAAACCAAAAGGAACTAAGTCTGAGGTCTTCTCATTGACAGGAAGTAAGAAGTTGCTTCACCTATTATTCATTGCTGCCAACTATAAAAGAAAAAATAATAAAAATCCTTTTAGGCAAATTTAAAGTAAAAACACAATGGCATGTCAAGCGCTAGGATTAGTTCTGCTGATCCTACTTAACTGCATCAAGGACGACCTCATCTTCAACATCATCTGATTCAATTCCCTGATCCTCCAATTTTGATGGTTTGATGAGGGTGTGAAAGGCCATATTAACTCATTGGAGAGCTTAACTATTATCTGTTTAGCTATCTCTGGCACTACAATCTGTATAATTTTATTAGATTTCAAAATTCTGCCCTGTAACTATGAGAAATCAAATTTTGTTCTCCTATCTGTTTGTCATATTCATCAATGTCTCTATGTAATCCTTAGGAGCTTGCTGATTTAGCCAACAAAGTAGCAGTATGTATACTCCTGCAAAGCTCATGCACATTCCTTCTGCCTCCCACCTCTGGTTGTCCAGGAATAATTTCTAGCTAGGTTTTGATGATTGCTTAATTTTTCTGGCCCCCATCTTTGTCAAGATATCTTCAAACATCAACAGTATTGTTTAGCCAGCTCATATATGGATTTGTTATCAATCAATATAAAGCATTATATAAACTTTTAACAAGTCTGTTAGAGAACATGACCCTGGCCTTGGTTTCCCATTAAAGTCTGATTATGCTGAGTAGCTTCTTATCGATTTTTTTTCTTTTCATAGACATTAACTGGATTAAACCTGATTACACCATAGCTTCCCATCTCACTCTTAGCATATTTCCTCAAGCTCCAGACATACAGCCCATGTTATTTAAAATTTCCAGTGGATTTTTTTTTTCAAGGAATATTTAATGGCAGAAGGGAAGTACAATGGAGCAAGCTAAGGTCCGGAGGCATATAAGTTATAACATAGATGATTTATCACACAAAGCTCCCCCAAACTACCCACAATCAGGGCGAAAGGTTAAAGAAAGGATGCTCCCAGTTCCACCATACCGTGGGCACAAAGCTCACTTGAACTTTATTAGCAGGGAATCTCCACACAATATCAAAACTAAAACCTTCATCAAATTTTGGTCATTAGTGATCAGAGTCAAGTGTAACTCTCTTGTTTCCTCACTAGAGAATTATATAAAGGGATAATTTCCTGCGGATAATTCCTTCACCAAAGCACCCTCTATCAAATCTTAAGGCAGGTATGTGCATGTTTTCCTAGCTTAGAGAGGAAGAATACAGAGACATCTCCCACTGTTATAGTTGCCCTAGTGACATAACATTCCACTAACTAGGAGGGCTTCTCAAATCTGTATACGCTTGACATGATGCTTGACCATCATTATCTAAATGAAATCTTAAGAGCTGATGGTCATTAATAGTGCCCTGCTCCATAGGTGTTCTCATATTCCACTTCATTACTCTGATTCCACACATGCCTTTACTTGATTTTCCACACACTGTATATTGGTAATTGTGACTTCTTTAATTCTAAGCATAGTTGTTGCTTCCATGGTGCTCCACATTATGTCTCCATGATTGTTGCCTCTCATTGACGATGTGGGAATGTCACAACCTTTGTAGCTTTCTCTTCTTGTTCCTCTTCCTTTGCCCTTTCAACTTTATTTTCCAACTTGCTTTGGTTCTTTCAGTTGGTGAAGGGTTTGAGATTCCTTCACAAACATCCTAGTCCTCTTCGACCTTTTCCCCTAGTTAATCCTTGCGCTTCTCTAATTCTTCTTTATTCTCAGCAATGCCTTTCTTAATCTTTATCCCCTCCTATTATGTGATGTTATACAAAGCGACCTTTAACTTTTACTAAATTTTATGAACTTCTTTTGTAAATTAATATTTCAACTACCAAATTCTTTAACCAAAAATATCTAAGAACTGCATTGAAACCATTCGTAGCAATAACATAGAAATATAAATGAAAAACATAGTTGCCCTTATTGTGCTTCAAATTTTCAAAAACCTGAGCCTTCTGACAATTTTACTTTTGTGCTTTATATATGTAAATGCCTACCCAAATCAATGTTGACGCAGTTAAACCTCCTGCCACAGCCTATAGTCGATGGATACATTGGCCTTCTCCTTTTGAATCCATCAACCTACACTATGAAGCTTCCTTGATTGGATAAAAGACACTCAAGATCTCTTTTCCACTTTTATTGATCCACGTTTGAAGGTATCTTCTACATTTGGTTTCTTGTCGTTCCATTTTTTTTAGACAAGAAAGCTTGTTCAACTTCTTCCAAAATCTAGCAAAATTTTTCCTATTTTTCCACCAATTGGAAGCCTTTCCGTCAGGGAAAAATTGAAAACCCTTTAGATACCTATGATGTCGATAGAGATAAGGGCTCGTTTTCTACATTTTCATAAAATTTGAGTGTATCATAAGGGATGCACTCTTACATGCCAATACGTGTAATCTATATTCCATGAAATATATGCCAATACCAGCTCCTGCATTCTCACCTGTGGTTGAGTAAATACATACCAAACACAGAGCCCCTACACCATCAATGAGAGAGATCATTGGAAGGTAATGGTAAAGCATCTCTACTATACCATAGAATAGTGATAGGAAGCTCTTTAAGAATATGTGATTCAGCCAGATAAATATTGAGACAGATGACCATTCTAAGTTAGCAAACTAAATATTGACATTTTAATCTGTGCATATTCAAGATCAACAAATGCCAAATAAACCGTAGATCAAAAAGTGTTATGAACATTTTGCATGAGATCCAACATCTCCATGGCCTAAAAGGAAAACAGATGTAGCTTGGATAATGAAATAGCTCAGAAATTATAACTACCAGATAACAGACACAACTACCAACCTTAGCCATTTATCAGAAAAGGTTTTGATCATGTTCTTTTATTATATGTAACAATACAAAGGAATTTTAAGATATTGAACAAAGCTTAATTCATATATATTTGACAGTGAGTTATTGCAGTACAAGCTCTTGTATAAGGATTAGCTTGATCATCTGTATGATTGCAGTAGTAATACTAGCTCAGAAATTATAACTACCAGATAACGGACACAACTACCACCCTTAGCCATTTATCAGAAAAGGTTCTGATCATGCACTTTTATTATATGTACCAATACAAAGGAAATTTAAGAGATTGAACAAAGCTTAATTCATATCTCTTTGACAGCGAGTTATTGCAGTACAAGCTCTTGTGTAAGGATTAGCTTGATCATCTGCATGATTGCAGTAGTAATACGATTGTCCAGTTATATCACACGGAACATTGTCTGACCTTAAAGCCCCATAACTGATAGATGGATGATTCTGCTCATCCAAATTTCTTCTACTTGCTCTAGAACTGAGATCATTTGAATCAATTTTCATTTGGGCTTTGCCAAAGCTGCGATCCTTCACATTGGAATCATTTTTTAGGCTATGTAAGGCCTGCACACAAGGCAACACGAGCACAAAACAGAGAAAAATCAATACAAGCAGTTTCATCCAAAGCAAGTCAGGGTGATTCTCCATGCTAAGCGCTTTCTGTGTATATAGGTGGTACGGATGGCTTTCAAGGTCATATGGATGGAGCAAACTTTCAGTGGTGGAAAAAAATTAGTTCACAAAGAACATATTCAAGTTATTAAATGAGGGGAACTTATAGTCCACATAATAACTGAATTCTCTTCAATCCTTGGCATTTAGCAGAACTATTATGATATTTTATATTTACCATATCTTGAATAACTTAAAAAACAACTCTGAAAATGGAATACAGATAAACATGGAAGGTTTTAAAAATGGCGAGTAGTCCCATTGATTTTTGCATTGTTTGGAAGTTGACTGCGTGGTGATTTTAAAGAATCGAAAATTGAATGGAAGGTTTCGGAGAGTTGACGGCACAACTAGGAGCAGCTTTTCAGACCATCCTAGATTCCCTCCATCCTGTGAATATTATATAATTTGTTATTTACCCAAGAATTATATTGGTGTATACACAATACAATGAACTTGGTCTGTGCATAATCTCAGGATATGATTTATTTGTTGAAGGGTTCATCTACACTGGTTTCAGTGTATTGGGGTGGTGTGGGGATAGAGAGGAGAGTATGATCTAGATGGTGATGATCTTTTTAAAAGGAAAACTGAAAATTTAAATCAACGTTTAATTAAACAGTAATCTGTAAATAAAAAGTCAAATATGGAACAGATAACTGCACCTTCTACAGCTGCCATATTTAATGGTTGGTTGCACATTGATTTAGACGGAGAATCTTTCATCTAAGGATTCTGGACGTTTGTTTTCAAAGATCAAAAAGTACCTCAGTAAAATATATATTTTATGGATCTGTGTACTTTGGAAGTGATAATGTAAAATACAATTCTTTCATGTGAGAAGGTTGATTTTTCTTGGAAAGTGAAGAACTTTGGAAGGAGAAGAACGTGGATTGAGCGGTGGAACATTGTTAATGAAATTGGTATAGTTTGTTGGGTTCACATACCGATTGTAACGATGAAAACTGTACACTTTAAAATGAGATTTTTTTTCTGGTATGAAATTGGGTAAAATCATTATTTGGTTTTCTAATTTTAGATTAGATTTATAGTTATGAAAGTGATCAAGATTATTTTTGTATTTGTAGAAAAGATATTAAAAAAAAAATAAAAAAAATTTGGGTTGTAGTTTTTTGCAATTGATTATTATGAGTCAATTTGAAATGTGAAATAATTGAATTGAATATTTTAGTGTTGTAGTTAAGGATAACTTCTAATTCATTTAGAATTGGTGAATGTATGATTGAACACTTTCTAAGGCATAAACGAAGTATAAAAATATTTTTCTAGTGATATTAGTAATACATTAATATTCTAGTGCATACTACATGATTGCTTGTTATCCTCAATCTTGCTCAAAGTCATTGATTTAACATCCTTACTCTGGCTTGACACAAGGAAGTCAATTGTCCTTGTGTGCAAATTCTCAAACACACAAATCAGGTTTTTATGTGAAGATCATACTAAAAATTTAAAGCAAGTTGAAAGTGAATATCTACAAATCAGTATAGATTAGATCTATGAATTGGATTAAGATCCATACTAGTTGGATTAATTTTGCAATCACAAAAATAATCTTAATAATAAAACAAAGATTTCATAGACATTAATAACCCTACCTCTATTCATTATCTTCAACACAAATTTATTTTGTGTGGAAAATATATTAATTAAAAAAAAGGTTAATGTCACATATCTTGAATATCAAGTTCCACAAACAATTAATTGTATTTCTAGAATTCATCATTTATTCACATGCACTCACTCAATATACATACAAAGAGTTTGTGTAGTAAGCAAAAAATTGTTTATCCATTACATTATGTTAGCAAAAATATTTGTACACACAAGATGTATGGTGATATACACCTTGTGTCTATGTTGTTTGTGTGTGGGGTTTAGTTGTGGTGAAGAGATAGTAGCATATCATATGTTGAATCAGGATGTTATTATAAGATGATAGATTCCTTGCATAAGTCTCTTTAACTATTATTGGTTGAGTTCACAAGAATCCTGTTAGGATCCCATTCGACTATTTGGGTTAAGTCCTTAGGCATCCTCACAAGATCATTGAGCTGACTATTTAGGTGAAAGCAAAAAGTTGTGTCACTCTTTTAAGCAACCCATTTTTTTGGGATATTTTAACCAAGCCTAGTTCAACTCATGGTGTAGATGTGGTGGCCATATAATAAATGTGTGATTCATTGACACTTGGTTGGTTAAACCAGATTGGGTTAAACCCTCTCAATTGTAAAAACACTAATTTCTCCTTTTGTGTGTGGGGGCTTTAATTGAAGTTGGTTCGGTTACACTCCCTTTGGCCTAAATCCATTCAACTCAACATGTCCATTGGTAGCCTAGGTGGTAAAGTTTAAAAAATAATTTTCTTTTGTTTTCTCAATTGAGGTCAAATTCATCTTTTCCTTCCACTTTCTAATGAATTTTTACACTTGCAAATAATTTTTCCTAAAAAATAAAATAAAAAACCTTTTGTAGATCTCATAGCTTAAATTCTATAAATATAATTTTTATTATGGATAATTCTATAACCATTTTTTATATTTTTTGATGGCAAGTGGGTCATTAGCCTAAAAGTTGAGGTTGATTCCATTTAAATTGTAAAATATATTAATAAATTGAAAATTTTCATTGCACTAGAGGAGAGAGTCCTAGTCAAGTTTTTTTTTTTTTTTTTCATTTTAGTAAATTAACACCAAATTTTTGGACATCCCATAAAAAAGTTTTCTTTTAGGACACAAAAATTTAAACATTTGTTTAGTAAGTAGGAAATTGGATTCATAAATAACTATCAAGAGAGAAGAAGATATGCTAGCAAATTATGTATCTTAAGTAATTATTCTTCAATCATTACATGTAAGTGAGAATGACTTAGAACACTTTAGTTATTTTTCTAACCGCTCACAAAAAACTATATGCTACTAAGTGTGATTTGGTATTAGCGGGCAATTCCAATTGAAAATTTTGTCTTAATCTAACTTTAGCTAGAATGAATCCAACTAGATCACATGTTTGACCAAAATTTACTTTTAGTTGAAAATGATTAAATTCACTTGTATTGATAAGTTGGCCAAAAATGTGACACAATTTTGTACCTTTATCATAATGCATCACAAACTAGTAGTTATGATTTGAGAAAGATGGTTAGTAAAATGGTAGAGAGACATACAAAGATGGAGAAAATCAAGCATACATAAGACATGATAAAATTTTAAAAGTACCTTAGCATTCATAGTGCGTAAGAAAAGGACAAAAGTGTGTGAATCTAGGACAATACAATTCATTTCTAGTAACAAGGGATTAAGGAGTGGAAGTGGTTAAAGAAAAGGTGGCAGTAGAAGGGAGTAGATGAATCATTACAAGGAAAATATCCAAGGCCAATATTTTGAAGGTATGGATTAAGGTAAACAAGTTTAGCAATACCATTTTCATGATGCCCAATGTATTTTCCTTTATATCTAGACTGTGCTAGGATCTTGAATTCTTTACCATATAATTTATTGAATTTAGAAGAAGAAAATGGATAATTAGTAGTTTGAGGTGTAATATAATGAACACCATGACTAATTTTATGGCTTTTTCTTAGAAAGAAGAAGCAAGAGGATCTAAGATAGTACAGTTGGTTGAGTAAGCATCTTTATGTGAAGAAGAAAGAGAATTCAAGTTATTGTCATGATCAATGCTATGTTTCATATGTGAAGAAGATGTTAGTGGGCATGTGATAGTATATAGTTATTTGAATGTGTTGAACACACAAGTATATTGAAAGGGGGTGAATCAGTATATCATTAAATTTTAACTTTGATCAATGAATATTAAAACATTAGAATTAGTCATGGAAGCAATCACACAAGGTAACACTAGATGTATGTGGAAACCCTATCGGGAAAAACCATGGTGAAAAAAGCTTCTTGGATCTACTGCCCAAATCCAACCTCACAAGAAAATTCAGATATTAGAAATGCTTTTGCAAGCACCAACCCACTGGAGACACCAATCCCCAAAATTTATAGGTACCAACCTAAAAGAGACACCAATCTCCCAAAATGAACATCAAATCAAAGAACACGAAGCACCAACCTCAAGATACGATAAAATTGATTACAATGACACTTATCGACAAATCTCTATCAAAATTCTTACAAAGTGAATTTGTACATTTCTGCTCAATCTTCTAGACTACTAAGAATACACAATCTTCTCTTATTCACTCACACTGACTCTACATTCTAAAAGATAAGACATGAATAGTTTAGACAGATTGCACACCCATGTACAATCTCAGTTCTGTATTGTTCATCATACTTCTGTACACGTCTAAACAATATTCTAAAACAATTTTCTTAAATACCGATCTGGGGTGAAAGATACATTGCTATGTCAACTTGGACCAAAAATCATAAATGTTGGTGATGAGCAAGTTGGCCTGTGAAAAATAATTCATATCGCTACCATGTCGACCTGACAAGATTTACAGAACTAGGAACTAGTCATTGAGCAAATTTAAATCTGAGTCGCAGATCATCCGTCTTCATGGGCAAAATGAACAATATTTATTCAAATTGGGATACGTCCACCCTTGGAATATCCCTCAATCAATAGGACTACATATACCACTTTGAAAAGTCTTGGATACGTGTCATTGTTGTGCAACCTTCTCTCTCCTCTCTATGGACACGCGATATTCGTCGATCTAACGCTGAAAAGTCATCAGTACTGGACGTGTATATAAGTAGCTTGCAACATCACAAACTCAACATGGTCATGAAAGCTCCAAAATACACTTCTGTGGTATCGCAACACTTGTTAACATTCTGCTTCACCATAAAATTTTCATGGTTCAACATACTCAAAATGTGCTATTATGGTAACTGTCGATTTGATGCACTTTTATGCTACTCGTTGATCTACTGAACACGTATAAACATAACACGTCACCACAATCTCCATATGGTCTGGACAAGATCAAAATGCGCTCATGCGATAACACAACATGATCAACATAACACGTATTTTGACAATATTGACAGCATTTGAAACCAACTCCTCCTTAGAGGCTTTGACACATTATCAACAAATTTCCGATGTAGCTTTTGACATCAATGTCAATACGACAACAATATTCCCATTTGTCATTGATGGAACCACATAACACTCTCCCTTTTTGTCCAATTCTCTAACTTTTTCTCTAATTCTCCCCCTTTGACATCAATGACAAAAGAATATAAGAAGACTCATTCCACAATACCCCCTTTGTTCTTCTACTTTTATTGATCAACAAATATATCATTGTCAGATGACACTCTTTGCAACACTCTCCCTAAGGAAAATACTCTAAGGGTAGAGTAAGGAAATACTCCCCCTGAACCTGTGCTTTAATTAGATCTTCAATGAAAGGAAGAAGGATTTTTCACTCCTAGCTTATGCTTGAGATACTCAAATGTTTCATTGGGAAGAGGTTTTGTAAAGATATTTACAATCTAATTTTTAAGGGTCAATGTAGGATCATGGGGGTCCAAACTAGGCCTTTAAGTGGCAATGAAAATTTAGAAAAACACAGTTATACAACTGGACATAAAAATTTGAATAGATTATTACCATAATTTGAAAATATGTAAGAACATAAATTGTAGCAAATTGAATGTAGTTTCTAAGCTACTAGTCTTTTTTTTGGAAAAAAGTAAATCTATTTTATGAAATTTTGAAATTTCAATGCAGTAGTACTAAATTTCTAGAAAAAAATAAAAAAAACAGGTGTATGTTTGACCGACCTAAGTACAAGAATTTTTTTTTTTTTTTTTGAAACTTTCAATATAAATAGAGGACACATGCCTAGATGTGCCACATTTTTTTTGTAAATTTTTTGCAAGTAAATAATTAGTTATGAATTTTTTATTAGAACTTTTCAAAATTATTAAAACATGTTTGTCTGACCACCATAACTTGGCCAAACATTTATGAAATTCAAATTTTTTATCCTATAATATGGGAAGCATAGAATATGACACATTTTTTGAATTTGAAAAATGTGAAAGAGTTTGAAAATTATAGAAGTTTTTTAATTAGCCTATCAATTAAGACTTTAGTCATAATGTATGTAGAAAATCAATAATAATTATCTATTAAATTCAAAATAAGGCATATCTTATATTGGTGGAAAGATGAAAATTTTCTCAATAAACCTTTTTTTGTTTCATCAAACTCGGATTAAAAAAAATGTCATCAGCTACAAGGGTGAACTTTGGAAAACTAAGGAAATGTTCTAAACATGTTTTTTTAGTTGACTTTCCAGGTATGACACCCCTAAGACAAACCCCAAGTCTGTTGATTTTGTCAAAAAAAGTGGATATTCGTTTGAAACGGATATTCATTACATATTGATATCTGTTTCAAATGGGTACCCACTTGGAACAAACTATCCATTTAGAATGGATATCCATTACGTTCAATATTTATAATATCTTGTATTATTATTAATAATTTACATAATATATAATACATTAATATATACTATATACTAATATATTATATATTATATATAGTATATACTACATATATATTATATATACTATATATAGTATACATATTATATATTATATACTTCATTATAGTATATATATATATAGTGAGAGAGAGTTATCTAGGTACTTGGGATAGAGGGAGAGAGAGAGAGGGAGGGATAGAGTGAGGTAGAGACTTGCGAGAGAGAGAGGGAGAGAGAGAGATAGGAGATGATATAGAGATAAGTAGAGAGGGAGAGAGAGTGGGATAGGTGAGATGGAGAGAGATAGGGAGAGAATTGAGAGAGGAAGGGAGAGATGTGAGAGAGGGAGAAGGGTAGGAAGGGAGAGACTTGATAGATAGAGAGAGTTCTCTTCCTCCCTCTCTCCTTCTAAGGTCTCTCCCTCCCTTTATCACTATCACCCTCTCTCTTGAACTCTATATATATTATAACGTACTACATATAATATATTACATATATAATTATACTACTATATATATGTATTGAGAGGATGTATTAATGAATATTAGAATATGATAATGTTTGCAATAACTTCCCCAATTATTGGTGGAATTAAGGAACCCCTATGTATTTCCTTCTTTATATTAGTTATACATTCATCTAAGGTGCTCATGTCCATGGATTTTGTTATTTTTCATATTTACAAATTTTGTTTCCCTTTCAGTGCATCTTCCTTGATCTGTTACACCTAGGAGTTTGAATTCATTTTACATTAACACTATGAGATGAAGCCTACTATATTTATGGTGCCCAAGTTTTACCCATATTTAAATTTCCTATTTTTTATCTTCGTTCTTCCCATTGAGCCCATGAGTTATCATAGAGTTGGGGAGGTCAAAATATGAGAATCATATTAGGAGCAAGTAAGTAATGTTTTTCTCACCAATGTTGTTACTTTTGCATCTAATTTGAGCTCTATAGTAGTGGTTTAATTTTATTTCTTCCATGAACAAACCATTTAATTTTGTCGTATCTAGGCCCATAACACTTACCCATTCCAATTTGATGCCAAACTCATCCCAAGGTCAAACTTCTTAGCTTAAATTATGGATGCTAAGTGAGTTTAAATCAAATTTTGTGAGTAGTTATACATCCATTTTCATTTCTTTCTCTTGACCTATTACCCCAAACTCAAGCAAATCATACACCAAAATTTCTAATGGGCTCACATGTACCTTACAAGGGCATTCAAATAAGTTTTGTGAGCTTGCAATCCTCTTGCAAATGTAGTCAGAAAATGTTTTAGTCCATAGTGTTTTTAACAACTTCTACGTTCTACCCTTATTTTTCTATTGTGCATGATTCCTTAACACTATTTAACCTTTGCATGTAGAAGCAATGGAATAAGATTCTTGCAAAAAAACTACAAGTATCACATGGGTCTAGCATAGTTCATGAGGAATGGTTTATTTTTTGAATTTAACGTACAAATGATAAAGGATCAAAAACACATAAGAAGCTTGCTTGACTAGGGTTACCCAAACATGGAGAAGATGCAAAAATCTTGGTGCATATGGGAATTTCTAGTAAGATAAAAGGGAAAAAAAATGACCACACAATATGAATAAGGGTCTTTCATCAGTCTTGTTGATAAGTCTCCAACATTAGAGATTTAAAAACCAATTGAAAGATGTTGCATAAGTGCAAGCCATCAATGATATATAAGGCATGACATGATTTTTGAGTAGGAGACAACCAATTGGACACTATTTGATGGTGTAACCTCTTTAAAATACCAAATATGAATTCATTAGGCTTGATTGGATGACTACAAGTCATGTTATTTTCCAACCTATAGTCGATGATCAGTTGTTACATTTGGCCATTGCAAAATGTAGTGTGAAAATGTAGTTAGACATGGCTTGCATAGGGGTAAAATAATGCCCATGACAAGTTCAAATTTTTTTCATAGGTATAAAGTGTTTTAGTGCATAGCGTTTTTAACAACTTCTACATTCTACCCTTATTTTTCTATTGTGCATGTTTCCTTAACACTATTTAACCTTTGCATGTTAGAAGCAATGAACTAAGATTCTTGCAAAAAAACTACAAGTATCACATGGGTCTAGCATAGTTCACGAGGAATGGTTTATTTTTTGAATTTAACATACAAATGATAAAGGATCAACAACACATAAGAAGTTTACTTGACTAGGGTTACCCAAACATGGAGAAGATGCAAAAATCTTGGTGCATATGGGAATTTCTAGTAAGATAAAAGAGAAAAAACTTGACCACACAATATGAATATGGGTCTTTCATCAATCTTGTTGATAAGTCTCCAACAGTAGAGATTTAAAAACCAATTGAAAGATGTTGCATAAGTGCAAGCCATTAATGATGTATAAGGCATGACATGATTTTTGAGTAGGAGACAAACAATTGGACACTATTTGATGGTGTAACCTATTTAAAATACCAAATATGAATTCATTAGGCTTGATTGGATGACTACAAGTCATGTTATTGTCCAACCCATAGTCGATGATCAATTGTTACATTTGGCCATTGCAAAATGTAGTTAGACATGGCTTGCATAGGGGTAAAATAATGCCCATGACAAGTTCAATTTTTTTTCATAGGTATAAAGTGTATGTATATCCTCAATGCACACTGTACAAATTCTAGAAAGGCCCCAAAAATGATTGGTCCAGCTATTCTAGGTAATTCCCATAAAAGAAGTGAAAAGAGCACTCAATACATTCTTTCAATCATGGGTGGATCCTATAACTAATGCAACTTTGGGGAACACCTTAAAAAATATCAAACTAAAGATGTATCTACCATATAATTACATTTTAATCTAATGACCACATAAATATTGATGGATATCTTTTTTAGCATCTTATATTTGTTGTGTACTTGGTGCACTTAAGAGGAGAATTAATGTTGGATCCAACAACAAAGTTTGTGAAGTACATAATTTTTTATTTTTATTTCTTTTGCTTCGATAATCTGTCTCAAAGACTTTGATTCTCTAATTTAAAATGACACCAAATAATCTTAGTGTAAAATCAATTTTATGGATGGACCCCATGGATATTCTGTACAACACAATTTGTAGTAACCTTGGCTAGTCAAAATCATTGTATGGACCCTAGCATTATGCAACTTGGTAGTCATACCCTTCTAATCATAGTACAACTTATGCTCCCTTTTTTTGTGTGTGTTTTATTGTTCATGTTTGTTATGTATAAATATTTATCTTTTATTTTTCTTGTGTCCTTCCTATATGTAGTGTATTTGATTAGTTAGTATACCTTCTAGCTAACATGCTTTTTTACAAAATTCTTGTATAATGTTTGTGTCTTATGTAGGATATCTTAATTATTTTACAAGCCTTTCTTGGGTGCATAGTTACTTAGTTTGAAGACTCTATATCCTATACAATGTCTTTGGCTAAATTTTGTTATTTTTGTTCTTCTACTTTAACACACATATTTTTTATAGTTCATACACTTGCTAAAGTGGAGGCAAAATGTAGCATCAAAAATTGCACACCCTTGCAATTTTACACTATATCATGTCATCACTTCAACCTTTTGTATAGAATATTTCAATTAAAGAATGATAGCACTTAAATAATGTATTTCTTGTATATATGATAATTTAAGCACTTAAACTCTATTTTTTTTTTTTAGGATGAGAGTGTTATGTGTGAACATACATGTGACATGCTAGCATCTCATGAGTTTGTTTGGCTTTAGTGGTCCTCGGAGCATTACCTTCCCATTGAAAATTAGGAAATAAGAATCTTCCATATAGTTGGTTCAAGAAAAAAAAATTGGACTCCTCTTTTTGGCATAAGGAATGAAAATTTTCACTCTCTAACTATCTAGCTTTGCAACTTAAAAAAAAAGCTATCATTTTTGCAACTAGCAAGCTATTCAGCTCTATGCATGCAATTTTCTTAAGATTCTTTGATTATTATTGTCGTGGGATTGCCAATTACAATAACATTGAGACAACAACATTCTTCTTGGGGGATTTGGAAGAACTTCTAGTCGATTTTTCTTTGATATTATTGTTCTCTTGCTCTCAATGCTCTCATATTTATTATTTATTATTTTGATTAGAATATTTTAAGTGGTATCACAGTGCATACATAAAGCATGACATGGGATGTATAGTTACATTGTTACCCACTATACTTGAACACATGGAATGTCTTGGAGGAGCTTGATATTTCAAAAGTATTTGCTAGAAAATTGGTAAGTGTTTTGTAATGAATAATAAATTGATTGTAGATGCTTCTGAAGGATTCATTTATCCCGATCAATGGTTTTGCTAGGATATACCTTTTGTCATTTTGATGGTATATTTTATATTCTTCTGCCATCTTGATGATATGTTTGTATATTATTTTGTATTATAAATTTCTTTCATAACTAACTTAGTTTCAAGTTTAATCAATTGACTTTGACTGCATAATTCCTGTACATATCTTTTTATTTGGGACCTATAAAACACTTTCTCTTAATCTATTTTACTGAGTTGTCTTCGATTCCATTATAGTTTTCAAAAATCTATAGATTTTAATAATTTTAATTTCAAGTAGATACCGGATAATTAATTTTAAGTAAAGACATTCAACGAATGTGACAGAATCTATTATTTAAATCCAAAACGTGATATGAATATTTCTCCACATCGATGATCTGCTACAAGGAAAAAATGTTTCTTTAATGTAAACTGAAATTTGATTGTATTGTTGACTTGCAAAATTCAACTGGTAAGACGATAGATCGTTTCTAACTTTTGACATGGTCATCTCTCGTATAAGTTAAATCTTGTTTGATAAAATGTTCGCAGATTTCCTGATAAAGAATACAAGGATAGAAGCAATGCCAATCATTTATATGAAATCGACTTTGCTCGAGAGTATTGATTTGGAGGAAAAAGAAGTCGGAATCTTTCTACGTACAAAAAAAAAAACAAATCTGGCTCTTTTGTAAGACTCTGCGGAAACTCCCGGTGTAAGTTGATGATATTTCATGGTGTGAAAGGAATCGGCCATGAGATGTATTGACTTAACAGTGGGGCAGACCAAGTGGAGGAGGAGGAAGAGATTCCGATTTATCCGGACCGTCCTCCACAATGAACACCATGTCAAAGCCAAGTGCTGAATGAGATTCGAAATGGCAATGCATCAACCAGACTTCTGATACCCAAATACCAAATAAATCTTACTTAGTAGTTGCGACCCAAATGCCTAGAATCTATAATTATTGATCAAAGAGAAATGTATAGAAATCTGTGAAGTAGCTCACCTGGATTGTTAGCTGTAAATCTGATGACTGCCCACCCGCCTGTAGGAATTCCCTCGGTGTTCAACATCTGAGGATCTAAAATGCCTATTAGATATGTCTATTAGCTATGTTCTATCACGTCTCATCTTTGACCAGAGTTCTATAATAGTGGTGTCCAATTTCGTTACTTCCATCCACAAGCCAAAGCATGTTGTAGGCCCACAGTGCTCACTCGTTCCAGTTTAATGCCAAAATAATCCCAAGGTCAAATCTTTTACACCCATAAGGAGATTCATTATTAAATTATGGACTTGAAGTGATTTTATATCACATTTTATGGGTAGTTATTCATCCATTTTCATTTGTTTCTCTCATCCTATTGCCCCAAACTTGAGAAAAAAATACACCAAACTTTATAAGGGGCACATTTCAATCTTACAAGGTCCTTCAAACTAGTTATGTAAGTCTACCATCCTCTTTTAAATGTAAATAAATATTTTAATCTATAGTGTTCTTAACAAAAAAAAATTTAGTGTTTCCTCAACACCGTTTAACTTGTGAATGGCTGATGCAATGAATTAACATGTCTACAATCAAACTTCAAGTTTCACATGGGTACCACAAGTCATGATGAATGGTGCATCTATTTGAATTCAATGTACAGATGATGGAGTATCAACAATGCATGAGAAGCTTGTTAAAATAGGGTTACACACATGGGAAAGATATGAAATTTATGGCAAATCAAGTCAAATTATAGTAAGATAGAGAGAGATATTTAAGATAACACAATATGAATAACAGCCTTGCATGGAGCTTATAGATAAGTCTCCAACAATAGAGAGATTTTTTTTTAAGATACTACATAGGTGCAAATCAATAATGAAATATAATGCATTATGTAATCTATGAGTAGGAGGAAACCAATGGAAAACTATGTGATGGTGCAACATCTTTGAAATGATGAATATGAATTATTTATCAAGTGGATGACTATCATTCATTTTCTAGCTCAACCTATAGTTGATTATCAACCACAACACTTAATAGCTAGGTAATTATACCCTTTTGAGGGTCATGAGACAATTTGATGGAGCAACGGATTGTTGTCCAATAATTCATGGGATCTATGATTCAAGGGTTTATAAAGGTGGTAATCTAGGAACTCGGTAATTCAACTCAGGAGCTACACATTTATAACTTGGGTTATGATGTAGCTTGATGGAGTTACACTTGGTCTAAGATTTATTTTTCAAAGAAAAAACTTCTAAAGATTATGTATTTGTTTATTTGAATCAACATGTCTAGTTGCGTGTAATGTAAATATTAAGAGGGGGTATTGAAAGATTAATGTTTGCATAATAAAATCACCTTAGTGACTTGTTTATTTTTATTATTAGTTACATATTCTTGTAGGTTGGCTGTTTGGGAAGTTATGATGGAGATGCTTTTTAAAAGCATATTATAATACACTAGAAATTAACTCTCTCTATAACATAACAATTAATCCTATTTTATATTGTACAAATGTGTAATGCCCCGCAAAGCAACCCCAAGGATACAATACATCAAACATTTAAGGCACCAATTTTTTTTTTTTAAGTACTAACATACATCATAATAATCATATATCACATGAAATGAAAACTAAACATGAACTACATGCAACAAATCCCTCGGGTTTACTTGAATGCATTACTTTTCACAACAACATTATTACATCACATGAAAGGTAGTTTACGCCAGTAATCATAAGATAACATGAACATGGTTAACACATTAATCAAGAGTTACAATATTACAATGCCGCTTCCCAACATGAATGGGGAAGATACAATAAAATGGAATGATACATTTGAAATGAAGGAGTACAAAGCTGCAATACTAGATCCAACTCTGGTACAACTTAGGAGTCACTACAAGGTACAATTTCACACTTCTCAATTGACGAATGGGGACCCAATGCGGTGCATAGCACGTTCCACCCAACCACGTGGACTTGAAGGCCCACCCCCCGTGCTAAGAGATGACAAGAAGGATCCCCAACAATAACCATCATACAGAACAAGGATACAAGACTTCACAACAAGATCCACAATAACATAAGGCAATCTTAGCACAAGATAAACCAACACAAGATGTGCCCAACATAAGGAATAATCCTATAAAGCATTAACATACAAATGCCAATATGTACTTCCAGAAGCCCAAAAATAACATAGAGGGAAACAAAGCATAAATGGTTGTTAAAGGAAGAGTGTCATCTCAATGTTGCATGGGTTACCCTGGCGAATCTTCCTAGGCCCCGGTCCCCAACTTGGGTTACCCTGGTGACCTCTTACGAAACTCGGCCCCACATGCAATCCAATGCGGCATCGATTATCTTTAATAAGGACAAGACAATGATTTTGCCATTCCAGGCCTTCTTAACTCATTTCAAGCCCATACAAGCACTTGAGCCATGAGTGAGGCATTCACTTATATCTTGTTAATGTATGATTCTATCCAAAACCCTTAATTAAATATTAATGTTTTCACTTGATTAATAAAATTCCAATGAGTTACCCTAAGACCACTTCCGGGTCTCGACCCCCATTGAAAGCCACTCCCCTTATAATCAACAATACTCAAAAGATACTAATAAGGTAAGCCCCCATGCACAACATATAAAACCACAAGATAAATTGCATTAAGCAAGGCATACACCATCGTACACAAAATCCTCATAATGAAACTATTTTCAAGTGCAAGGCTAAACCCATAACATCAAAGGGATCATACGAGCAATAGTTCACAAAGAACCAAAAGTGAAGGCCAATAATAAAGCGACACCTTTCTTTCTCTTTCACTCAAAGACTGATAAATCACTAAAACAAGGGTTTCCCAACAAGGTGGCAACAAAACTTGATCTCAAAATCAACATCAAACTCAAAGCCACATAAAAAAAATCCAAGTGCAATATCAATCTTCATCCAAGTAACAGATTCATAAAATCACTCTCTTTTAGGTGAAACAACATAAAATTCAAATAAATACTTCCAGCTTAGTATGGGTTAACCAAGGTGAATCCTCCCAGGTCAGTGGCCCCCATACCAACCCTTTCAAAGATAAAAACCATATCCCCTCTAATCTCTGGAAGACTCACAAAATGCTATCACAAGGGTTCTCCCATCCAAGGAATGACAACAATAGCAAGATATCAAAGAACTATTTTCAATCCACTCTTTACGAGTTGACAAATGTAGAAATGAGTGATAACATCACAAGGAGGTAATCGAAATTGATACAATCATCTCAGTACAAAACCAATGATGAAATCAAAATATTCTCAGTAACCATTTGGCACAAAGGATTCACTCCATTAAGCATTAACCCAAAGTCAATTCATTACCTACTCAACCACCATAATCAATAAGAAAATCAACCACATAACTAACACATCCAGTCAGGCATTATAATCATAAAGAAAAATACTTCACATTCATAACATTCTCTCAAATTAACTATTTCGTTAGATCATTAGTTCGTTTCCTCAATTAGCTATCCAAAGATTAATTATTTCCCAATTTCAATATAATCCTATTTACATCATAAACTTCTAAATATTGAAGCAATCGCTAAAATATTGGTAACATACAACTATAGGTATCTATATAAGAAATATTCATTTATTTATTCTTTCAAAAATACTCATTTGACTAAGAATAAATAGAGCTAATTTATTTATTTATTTTTTTCTCACATATATCTGTCTACATAGAGCCACTAAAAGAAGCTAAAGAAAGGTTTATCTTAAAACACCTACCTACTATTTTAAATACACTTCCTTGCAATAATAGTCACCTAACTCCACAATAAAGATCACTCTATATACATATTTATTTAACGTCCCACATGCAACACTATATCGTAATTCATTTTTATGCACTATTATTTATATATTGGTAAAAGCATTATTCTTTATGACTTCTCGTAATGAAGCTATCATTCCACTATCAAATGACTACTTAATAATCTATACTCTAATCCACATTCATATCCAAACCCATATTTATAATTTCCCCTAAACTACTCTTTACATTCACAAGACCTAATTCCCTTGTAAGAATATTTGATCCAAGAAAAGAAACATTTCAATTTCTTCTAACAATGAACCTTCTTTTTGTCGACATAAAATTATCTTTAATGATTTCCCTTAATTAATACTTCTCTTATCATCTTCTATATGCTAATAAATAATCAGTTTTAAATATCAAAAGCTGACTCCGTGATAATCTTATTCTTTTAACAACATCTTTAACCCTTTTGCTTCATAAACAGGTACCCATATATATAATAAGTAAATTGCAATAACGTACTATTTAAGCTCATACAAAAGAAATATAGATTCCCTTCGATACTGTACAGAGAAAGCTGTGTATTTGCATATATATATAAGCACATTATACTTTTTCTCAGAAAAAGAAGAATAATACCTAAATAATGATAGCTCTAGAGTCAAATTTAGTGGGGCACAATTCACCAAAACCAGAAAGACAATATGAAGGATAAGAGGTACGGTTGAACGACTATAATGACCTACTGCAATACTATGCACTGGCAGTATTACTTCCAGTAACAATGGGTAGAGAAAGACCATCGAATTTCCTATATGGTACGAACTATTTGATCTTACATAATATTTAATAACTTTGAATTAAATCATCTGGCATAGCATTACAGATTCAATGTAAAGATATTCTATGGGAAAAGAACCTTGATGCAGTTGGATTGATCACCATATAATGGTCCATGATTCTTTAGTAGGAGACAAATCACATCCTCCAACACAGAAGATATATGCAAGGTTGAAGTAGTTGGCTTGGCGACTGAAGGTAGTAGGGTATTTTCAAATTCAAGACTTTTACTTAATACTGAGGAAGTGAAGACAGAAGAATCGTTATTCTATCACGATAATGAAAGGTTAGAGACTGGATTTGGCTTGTTAATCATGACCCTCAAACGGCCATTAGAGTTGTTAAGAACCTCCAGGTATGTTCTGACAACCACACTGCATCCTTGTTTACCTCCTAGTTTTTTTGTGCAAGTGATATTATTCAAAAAGATGTGAACCACTTCCATATTTTAGACTAGTTTGATATTATTATGAATAATAATGGCGATGCTAAATGAAACAAACTGAGAAATAAGATTGCACTATAATATTGTGCACTGGTTGCAGTCTTGCATGCAAAATGCATAAACAAGTCATGGTACGTGAACTATTTGACAAAAATCCTCAAATAAAAATCATAGATTTGGTACAATAATTATATGAGTCACAAGAGTCTCATTGGCTAATGGTTAAATCCCTTATGCCAAAATAAACCATGCGCATTTTCTACAAAAGGAGAACAGAAGTTCAAGAGGGCCAACAAATTGACTTACAATTAGAAGTCATGGCTGAGGATATCTTGTGTGATGATGCTTGATAGGCCAAGATATATATATGAGAGGGAAAGATGATGAAGTTTACGCAAGAATACATACAAAAGCCTTGACAAGAGGCACAAAAGCTCTATGGCGTAAGTAGTTGCCTATACAGAAATGTTTTCAAATACTTCGCCTGTCTCAGCGAGATGATTTCTTAAGAGCCCATAAAATGGCCTAAAGGAAGAGGTTCATAGAGAAGGTCTCAAAGGCTCACATACTCGATTTAAATTAACATAAAAGTCACTGATTTTAAGCTTTGAAGAGAATATACAAAAAGTAAGAAAATAGTATCCATTTAAAAATCAATATATGAGGAACACCACTTACCTGACAGGTAAGTTCATTTAATGGGATATGTAGTAGTTTGAATTCGATGGAGCTAGCGTCCAGAAAACACCACAAGTACTCGTTCCCTTTTGAATTCCGAGATACAAAATCTAGTGCTTTTGTCTCTAAGACTCCATCAATGACTTCGGTAGGCGTTCGGTCCTCTCAGTTTTATTTTTCTTTGCCCTAGCTATTGCGTATATGTCGAATAACCTTACAATTCTATGGAAGATCTGACTGGGCTTCCATGGTGTCCATACTTGCAGAAGTAAAAAGATATATATATATATATATATATATATATATATATATATATATATATATATATATATATATATATACGAATCAATACTAGAGACCCCCATATGATACCGACCTCCAAGAAGAGAAGGTGTGTTACAACAAGTTGAGCCCCCCATGCAAGGCAACCACAACCAAAAATTGAGGAAAACTCTCACTCCCTGCGCCTATTTCTGGAGGAGTTAAGAAAAATCCCATTCTCATGCATATCCGTTACACTTTTCATGCAGAACTCTTCAGAGTAAACTTCTACACCCCTTACTTCATGCACATGCACTACTAAATTTGGTAAACAATTAAAATCATCCCTACCTTGCAAATCCGTGGCAGGAATCTATTTACCAGAAAATTAATAGTTTGCCACAATGTTTAATTAGAAAGGTGTAATAAATGTCAACACAATTATTTATACATGTATGTATATTTGTTTATATAGTTATAACATATATCTAGGCATTTATTTAATTAACTAATAAACTATTTACCTATGTCTCACAAAATTGATTCATTGAACTATTGGTTAAGTCCCACATTTGCATAAATTATTTGGTACTCTATTTAATCCAACTAGCTGGCTTAACAAGTCCATTTAAATCTCCCTTTAACCACATAATCCAACTAAATAAACAACAAGATCACACAACATACCAATCAATACTCGACTTCACAGTGGGTCGGTAAGCAACTCAAGGACAACACAAATGGAGGGTCATTACAAAATGTAAATGCTTATTGATTTTTCCAATATCCATCATCTCCCTCAAAGGCTTTGATTCTCTAGTTTAGAATGACATAAAGTGATTTTAGTATAAAATTACTTTTGTGGGTGAACACCATGTGGTTTAAGTTTAAAATTTATGAAGCCTCAAGTTTATAAAGTAAGAACTTTATAAATGTTATTGTGCTTATAAGCAAAAGGTTTTATAAAAATTATATCTTGTAAACCTTTAATACATGTCACTACATGCTAAAGGAAATCTTTTTAAATTCTTTATACAATAAACTCGTTGTTAAGTTAGAAAACGATATCCTAGGTCTAATGGATAGATCACTATAATCAACCTTGTCCAAAAACATGGGTTGGGAGAATCTAGACCACAAGGATATGAGATTGACTAACAACTTGAAAGGTGAATCAATCAATCATGGATCTAGATTCTCTTTGTTGGACCTGTGGCAGAGTTGATGGATTTAAAATTTGATGTAATGATGTGATGGGATAAACTAAGCAAATGCAGCATTCTGAGATGAATTATAACAAACAAAAAACACACATACAAATTTAAGTTCCAGAAAGGCAAAAGGTAGACACTGATGCACTTGCAATTTGAATTTGATCTAATTTTGGGTGGTCTAGGATGCAAGAATGCCATAGACTGGGGATTTGATTCCAAAAATTGACTTCACAAGTCTTATGTCCCTAGTTTGTAGTATCTATCTTCCAGATCCTGTTGTTGGATCTTCGTTTGTTACTGAGATAATTCAAATTCTATATTTTTTCAACTTGTAAGGTCTTGATGCATGAATGATAATTTTTTAATCTTTCTCCAATCTTCTTTAGATTTGTAGCCTACACACATAAAGAGAGGGAAAGGGTTGTGAAATATAGGGGCTTACCTCAATCGAACCCCGTGTCAGTATTTCTACCTCCACAATAGGAAAAATGATGGAAAGGGAGTGTATCCTTTTGAGGGAGAGAGGCTAAATGATAATTAAATGATAAATTAACACTTTATTGCAACTCACCACTCAGATATGGTATCCTTGATGGATTGAAGTCATGCTCATCAGCTTCAAGGATTCCTTGTTTTTTGAATTGATTTGATTTGAAGACCTACAAGCATTATATACTCAAAGACAAAATGCATGCATAAACATGAACAAACTCACATAAAACTTGACATGATGATTCAATGATGAAATGCTGCAATAATTCTTTAAACTTTTCTCTTGATTGCTTTTAGAACAATTGATTTCCTAAATTGAATTCTCAATATATTTCTCCCTTATTTGAAATTGTGAAAATACTATGTATTTATATGAAAATATTCTAATTTCCTGAAATATTTAAATCCTAATGGTCGACAATTATAATTTGAATTTCAAATAATAAATTACCCACACCAACCTATTTAAACTTGGGGCCAACTTAAGAGGTCTAGGATGTAGTGTTCCCTAGACTAGATCCCTCCTCTTTTGGGATCTAAAGTGTAGAGGGAAAAATATTAAATGTATAATTTGATTTTTTGATAAATCTTAAAATGGGCCATGAAATGCACAATTTAGGAAATTAGGTGCATGATTAGGTCCAAGCACATAGGGGGGAGCAAAACCTAGTGTGAAATTGTCAAGGGTGACAATTTACGATGCTACACTCATAAAGTAGAAAATATGATGGTGGTCGTGAGAAATTTAATGCAAAACTATAGCATGAGAAATGAGAGGATGAATGATAGAATAAATAATATTTTTCATAAAAACCACAATTATTCCTCATCTCTTTTAACAATTTTTGTGTACCCTAATTTCCTCTTTCCATTGTTTGTCAATCATTTTATTTTTCCATCTCGTTTTGTAACACATTTTCTAGAATTCATCTCACTCAATTTGGGGATCTATTTATTTCAAATAGTGAGGGAAGAATGTTTCTTATATTGTACATTGTTTGAGGGGAATCCATATAATGCCAAGAGACAATTCAAAGATAATTTAATTTAGATTTAAAACATAATCTAGTTGACATTGGGGATAGATTAGTTGTAATATTTTATTTAATATCTAGATTATATTATTTAAAAGTATTGTAACAATAAAGTCAAGAAGGAAACATGTTGCATATAGATTACTTGCATGTTTAAATGTCATCGCTTGAGTAAAGGAAAAAAAAATGCTTTTGTTAACATTAAAATGCATAGTCTCCCCCTTCATCTTGACCAACTCTCTAAGTGGCTCAAGGCATGCATGCGGCGGTTCTTTACATGCTAGACCTAATCAAAAGAGAAGGCTCTAAAAAAGATATAAAATACGACATAAATGTCTTGATAGAAGTACGTGTATTATTATAGATTTATTTCACAAATAACTTAATTTTAGCTTTTATCAATTGATTTTGATTACATATGTTTACAAAATATATCTTTTTATTGGCCGATAGGCTATTTTGTTTGAAGTTTCTATCAGGACTTTCGTTAGCCCAGCCATGAATTGGATTTGCCAGTGCTGGGGGTGTCCCGACCGGCGAGGACCTCACCGGGTTTTTTTGTGGTGACGTGGACCTTGGTAATTACATGGGTTGGCGGTGGTCGAGTTGGTGTCCTCGATACACAGAAGTTGAATGGTTAGTGTTCACTCGCGAGAGGGTTAATGAATCCTGTCGTTGGTGTACGATGGCAGTGGATGAAGTAAATACTATATTCAATGTTGTCGTATGGGAAAGTATACTTTGATTACTTCTTGTATTGTCGAAAGAGCCATTGTGGTGTTGGTTTGTTACCAGACTAAATTGTTAAAATCATCGCCTTCGAGGCTCTATTTTTTAGTAGGTTGGAGGGTTGTAAAACTGTTGTGTTGCAAAATCTGTAAGTCATTTTTGATGGGTATTTTGCAGAAATGAGTAATTTATTGTTCATGTCTTTCATTCTCTATTTATTGTTGCTTTTGATAGCAGGTTGGAGGGTTTTAAAACTGATGTGCTGTGAAATGTGCGAGAAACTATATTGATTAAGTTGCATTGTCGAAAGAGCCATTGTGCTGTTGGTTTGATAACAAATTATTTATTGTTCACGTCTTTCGTTCTATGCTTATTGTTCCTTTTGATAGCAGGTTGGAGGGTTTTAACACTGATGTGTTGTGAAATTTGTGAGAAAGTATATTAAGTTGCATTAAGGAAAGAGCCATTGTGGTGTTGGTTTGGTAGCAGACTGTTGTAAAAATCATCGCCTTCGGCTCCGTTTTATAGCATTTTAGAGGGTTTTAAGACTGTTGTGCTCCAAAATCTATGTCGTTTTACATGTGTATTTTGTGTGAATAATTAATTTATTGTTCATGTGTTTCGGTCTCTACTTATTGTTTGTTGTTATTTGTTTGTATCTTTGTTGTTATAACCATTTTGGAGACTTCAAAGAGATTATGGGTTTGTATGGTTGGTTTTATTGCAGTTAAATATTCTTTCTTTCACCAAAAAATAAGGTTAGGGTTAGTAATTTGTATCTTTGTGGTTATACCCATTTTGGAGACTTCAAAGAGATTATGGCTCTGTATGGATGGATTTATTGGAGTTAAATCTTCTTTCTTTCACCAAAAAATATGGTTAGGGTTAGTAATTTTTCTAGCTTTCATTTTTTATTTGTGGTTATTGTGCTCCAGAACCTGTTAGTTGTTTTGCATGGGTATTTTGTGTAAGTGATTAATTTATTGTTCATGTCTTTCGGTCTGTGCTTATTGTACCTTGTTTTATGTTTGTATCTTTGCCGTTATAAATTGTTCATTATCGTAGTTTTCCTTATGAGAAAAATAGTATAGGAATTAGAGGTGAACAATAAATGATTGAAAGCCCACATTAAACATATTGTGGGTTCTCCAACATCTGTGATTACCATGTGATTGTCAAGTGTTTTTGTGTAACAACAAATTATATGTAGCAGTTGGCTTTTCAGTTTAAAATTCAGGCTATATTTTTTGCCAGTAAATGTTATAGACAAGATAGGGAAATTATAAAACAACTATTAGAAAAACACTTAACAATCATAGGTAAATCACAAATGGTTGAAAACCCACACTAACCATATCCATACAAGACAAGCAATATGTGTAAGAGTTGGATTGTGAATTTCAAAATTCGGGCTGCATTCTTTGGAACCAAACCCACATTAAATAGAACTCGTAAAGCCAATGAGTAGCAATAACTTGTACAAAATGGGTATAATGCCACAGGCTTGATCAAAAATTTGAGCTACATTTCCTGGGATCATGTACCAATATGTTTCATGATATTATTTTTCCCCTGATCTGCTTGAGGCTCCCTAGAACAAACTGCCCCGGTTTGTGTATGTAAGCGGTGGAGCTTGCAAATTACATGGGATGGTAGTGTCTTATATCAATATGTTTGATTGTATTCTTTCTTCCTCATCTGTTTCAACTCCCCCCATAACAAAATCTTTAATATGGTAGTTTTCCTCTTCTATTCTCCATTTTTTAAAGTTCTATTTAATGTGGGTTAATGCATCCTGTCGATGTTGTTCGATGGCGGTGGTCAAAGTAAATGCAATATTCAATGTTGTCGTGTTGGAAGGTATACTTTGATTAAGTTGTATTCTTGAAAGAGTGATTGTGGTGTTGGTTTGATACATATAGGTAGATATACATATCCATATATGCAGATGAAGAGTATTGTGGCTCGTTTGAGAATGCAACAAAAATTTATATATACATATGTATAGATAAACAAATCTGTATACTATGTTTATTCACATTTATGTAGACTACGATTTTAAATACAGTTTAAAATAGCATGTATAAGTCTTTTCTACATTGTGGACATTTATGTATGTGAAATTACTTACAAAGAATATTGAAAGTGAAGAACCCAGTTCAAGTCAAATATGTACTATTAATTATTTTAATTTTCACATTGTTGTATTTTTGAATAGCAACGTAATTTATTCTTGTGTTTGCATATATACATTTGCACATTCATTGAACTCCCATGCTTTTGATTTTAATATGGTGGCCACGTTCTTTTCAGTTTGCTAACAAATAGAGTAATTGTATAAGAGGAGCCACATTATCTAACATTCAATATTATAGAGAAATAGGGAAATTGTAACAAACTATTAGTAAAACATACATACATGTATTTATGCATATATACATATATATATAGATGTATAAACATTTATATATATATATATATATATATATATATATATATATATATATATATATATATATATATATATATATATATATATATATATATATATATATATATATATATACAAACTTAATTGAAAATTTGAGCTACATTGCCTAGCACTAAATATTATAGAGAAATAGAAAAATTGTAAAAGAGCTATTACACGACAAATCCTATTCACGATTGGGCTGACGAAAATCCCGTCCGAAACTTCAAACAAATAGCCTGTACAAAATGGTATGGAGTCAACACCATAATGGTTGTTTCAACAATGCAACTTAATCAAAGCATACGTTCCCACACTACGACATTCAATATTCCTTTTGCTTCGGCTACCTGCATTTACTTTGATTGCCCCCATTGTAGAGTAACAGTAGAATTCCTTAACCCTTGCGTGAGCAAACACTTACCATCTAGTATATGTATACACGTATATATATATATATATATATATATATATATATATATATATATATATATATATATATAATGTTCACATGTATGTATATATATATATATATATACAGACTTAATCAAAAATTTGAGTTGCATTGCCTGACACTAAATATTATAGAGAAAAAGAGAAATTGTAAAAGAGCTATTAGATGAAAAATCCTATTCATGGTTGGGCTGATGAAAGCCCCGTTGGAAACTTCAAACAAATAGCCTCTACAAAATGCTATGAAACCAACACCATAATGGCTGTTTCAAGAATGCAACTTAATCATAGTATACTTTCCCACACTATGACATTCAATATTCCATTTAATTTGGCCACCCGCATCGTACAAAAATATCATAATGCCTTAACCCTTGTGTCACCAAGCACTTGCCATTCAGTTTTTGTGTACAGAGCATGCCAGCTCCACCGCCGCCAACCCATATAATTACCAAGGTCCATGTCACCACAAAAAAAAACCGGTTAAAGACCTATTAGGAAAACACCCAATAATCAAAGGAAAATGGCAAATGTTTTTATATCCACATTAAATACAACTTTAAGATGTGGAGAATAGAAGAGGAAAACTATGATAATGAACAGTTTGTTATGGGGAATAAAAAACAAGAATATCATGAATAAAATGTGACCAATAGTATAGCCTTTTGTGAGTATTTCCTATCCTATGAAATGGTGAAACTCGTGCTCTTGATAGTGCATCTTGTGATCTTCTCTTGGCTTAGAACTCTTTTTGTGTCTTGAGTTCTGTCATTTTCGTATGGTTCTTAAGTGTTTCCCTAAGAGTTCTTTTTGCAATTTCCTTGTTTGTCTTTAATATTGACTATGTATGAATATATATTGTATACACCTAAAAATGGTCTAGGTAAATCCAATTAATTAAATACATTTATTTGATTAATTAACCTTTAATTCTTCTACTATTAAATAAATAGAAATATTTATTTAATTAGTTCATTATTCTATTCTAATTACATTCTTCTAATTATTCTATCTTAATTAAATAATCAACTTCAATAGTTTGATTTATTTAATTATTCATTCATCCCCTCTTAATTAAATAAACTATATCACATAGTTTTATGTAGTTATCATATCTCCTTTATTAAATAAACAAATTCTATTTGTTTTCTTTATTTAATAATATTCCTCCAATTTTCCAAATTGAATAATTCTAATATTCTTCCAAAAGTGAAACTTTCAATAAAATCAATTTTGCTTTATCCTTCCAAACCAATTTTGGAACATTCACGGGAGAATTGGCTTCCTCTTCCTCTTTTTCTTCCTGGTCTTCTGAAGGATTTCTTTATCCTTTCCATCTTCTTCTCCACCAAATTCATTCTTCTCTATTGATTTATCCAGATTGAATCTCAACCCTTCTTTGCTGCCATGTCACATTTACCTTTTGAAAATCTATAAAAGGAGCTTTCATCTACATGAAATGGATCCTAACTTTTGTGTAATCTTACTCTGCAGGCATTCAGGCATTCAGGCATTCAAGCAATCAAGCAACCAAGCATCAAGTAATCAAGCATTTAGCATTATCAAGCATTTAGAAGCATTATCATGGTTGCATCATAATTTAGAGTAGTTTCTTTTATCATAGTTTCTCTGTAGCTTCATTATCATTTAGGAATCATCATATAGGATTAGATTAGTGCAATATCATTCTCTAAATTGGCATTTTAACAATCATGATGCTTACCAAATCTGAGAGCCCTGTGACTTAACAAATATTTAGAGATAGAGGACAATAGGACGCTTTCAGAGGATTCTTGCTTTGAATTAGTTTAATTATTGTTGAATATTTTGATACAATGTCTTATTTAGAAGCGTTTTAGTTTCTTTACTTATTTACTTTTTCACACTTACATTTTGGCGTCCACCGTGGGGCATAACCCCATATTTCACAAATTTTTTCTAAAAAGTGTCGTACAGGATTCTATCGTGTTCATTTTAGCGCGATCAAGAGATTTTTTAGCGCTTCCAATGAAAACTCTAGCACTTTCAACGAAAACTCTAGTGCTTTTGAAGACTGTTTTAGCGCTTCTGACCTCTGTTTTAGCACTTCTAACCTCTGTTTTAGTGCTTTGACCTCTGTTTTAGTGCTTCTGACCTTTGTTTTAGCGCTTTTGACCTCTGTTTTAGCGCTTCTAACCTTTGTTTTAGTTCTTTGACCTCTGTTTTAGCGCTTTGACAGTAAATCTTAAAATGGCCATATCTTGGTCATACAAAGGTATTTTTTGATGCTTTATTTTTTGAAATGGGGTAGAATTTCATAAGCTATGCAATAGTGTAGGTATTTCACTTTTTGTATAGTTAAAATTTTCAATTTTACATTTAAAGTCAAATCACATTGTAACTTGGTTTAAGGTTTAGGCTATTTATGCTTAATCATTCATCTAACCCTTATATCTTCTTATTTCCTAATCTCATTTAACATTTTGAGCATTTATTGTAGGTTTTAAGAGAAATATGGAGCATTGAAGTGAAAGAAAGAGCATTTGATATTCATTGTAATATTGTTTTCAAACACTCATGGGAAAATAACCCATCATATATTGTGTTTCATTCATGCTCTAGGACCAACTAGCATCAGTAAAAATGAAAAAGCAATTGGATCTAGATCTGATGCAATTGCGGCCAGTAATTTCATTGATGCATTTGGACTAAAATGTACCTATCCTAGGGTAGTCACTTGGTTTAAAATATATCAATCCTAGGGTAGCCACCACACATTTGATATTTTTGGATTAAAATTGACACTATGTCTTTTGTGGAGCAAAATCTTCACATAGAATATAAAATTGTCTTTTGGATTTAAAACTAAACAATTGATTGATGTGATTGTGTGGTGAAAGGCCTATGCTCTCCCCTTAACTGGGTGATCAAAATGCCAAACTCATCCTTTAATTTCATGCACTTTATGCTTTGTTAAAACCTTTAGAATGCCTTCTGTAGTGGGAAAAAGTACTCACCCTATGGGAACGACCTGAGTGGGGATAGCCAAAGCCAAGTTTTCCAACCCACTTTAAAATTTATGTGAATCTAGGGAAACCCACATTCAACATAAGTATGTGCAAGATAACCATCCCAAAAATCTTTGTTCTAAAGATTGGGAGGTCTCCTGAGGGAGTTTATCATCTACCGCTCCAAACAAATACCCTATCTAAGAACCATAGTGTAGTATCCCAACTTGTCAGTTTTTGAACATTGCATTACTCAATGGTGCTAGGGGAGGGAAGAATCTTCCCCCAAGACACTCACCATATAATTGTGAAGGACCGCTTGCTCAAGGGATCAAGAAATCTAACTTTGAGTACGCGCCTAGAAAAGACAAAAACACAGGTGCCCTCTAGGGGGTGACACGACTGCATGAGTTGATGCAATTTTAAGATGTGGGTTGTTTGAGTATAATGATGACCTTTTGTCCTTAAGAGTGAGTCTGTTTGAAGTGTATTTATTGTCAAAAACTTGTGAAAATTGAAAGAATCAGATTAGATTCTAGGACACTCACTACATGTTTAATATATAGAATTTGAAACAACTATTTACAATCTAGATTTTGTGCGTGAAGTTGTTTTTCAAAGGTATCATCCAATTAGAACACTTGTATGCCCATTTTAACAAGGTTACAAAGACAAAAACTTCTAGAAAAAGGAAATTGAAACTCAAACCACCATGGCTGAAATAGATGAGGATTAATTGAATGCTTTAGCTCATCAAATGAAAAACCTTCAACAACATATCTAACATATGACCATGGAGAGATATTTTCTGCCAAACATTTGTTCTTATTCCTCTGATAAAAATATGGACATGACACCTTCTCCATCAACAACTACATCATCCAAGTTCAATGTCATTGAATTTTTTCAAAAGTTCAACAAGCCCAAATCAAAGTCCTCAAATACAAATGATATTGAACAATCCTATCATGTCATGCATTTATCTCCATCAACCATAAGCCAAAATAAACCTCAATATTATTTCACTCAAGTTAACAATTCCATCCAATCATGTCCTCTTCTATCATATCTTCAACATCCAATGATTCATGTCAATCTCTCAATCCAAAGCACGCTAGCATAGACTCCCCTACACATCAAGATCAAAATATTCTTTCCACTCCATCCAATGATATCAAAATTCCACAAATTCTTCCAATATTTGATCAAGATCCCATTTCTCAAGAATCTTATGATGATCCTTTCCTTTCACTTTTCATCCAAAAAAATTCACATCCATCTCAAGAGACAAGTATCCTTCCAAGTTCTTCTTCCACATCATCTAATCAATCCATACCATATAATGATTCTATTGCATCACAAGAGCATGCTAGTTCTTCCATCCTATCTAATGATTTCTTACCAACTGATGATTAAGACATGCTTTCTACAAAATCTCATGATTCCCTTCCTCGTCAAGATCAAGATATGCTTCCATTCAAGGATACCCTTTCATCCGATGAAGATGTTTATCCTTCTCGTGATCAAGATATGCCTTGCATACTACTTCATGATTCTTTTCCAAGTCAAGATCAAAACACCTCATCATACCCATGTCAAGAGCCTATCATACCTATTCAAGCTATCCATGAACCCCACACCTATAAAGTGGGATCCTCCACCTTTATCCATTCCGGTTTACTTCCAACACCTATCCTCTCATCCATATCATATCCTCCCCAAAATGGACTTGCATCTTGTTTCACAAACAATACATATCCCATTGGTAAACAAATGTGTCAAAGTATGAACTACAAAGGCAAAGGATTAGGCATTCATGCACAAGGTATCCTATAACCCCTTTTCTATTAAAAAACACCCATATCACCGCGGCCTTGGTTATATACCTAAGTGTCCTAGTCCATCAAACCTTCCATCTATCCTAGGTTCTCATCCTAGTCCATCAAACCTTCCATCTATCCTAGGTCCTCATCCTAGTCCATCAAAATCTCCATCTATCCTTGGTCCATATCCTATTCCTCAAGAACAACAAAGGCACACATCCTTGACGCCCTTTCAAAATTATACCCACATTAACTCATCCATAATACCTCCATACCATTCATCTCAATCCACCCCTCCCATTGCTCTTGGAGGTAATTTGGGTGCCAAATATCAGAAGCTTCCATATCAAATTCCACATGTATCAAAGGATCAACATGTCTCCTCGAAGAGACATGCAAAAATAAAAGAAAACTTGATCCAAAATGAAAGAAAATTTCAAAAGGCCACAAAGGACCATCAAAGCAAAAAGGAAATTTTCAAAGACCACAAAGGTCCATAAATCAAAAGAAAATTTCAAAAGGCCACAAAGGCCCATCAAAGAAAAAAGGAAATTTTCAAAGACCACAAAGGTCCATAAATCAAAATGAAAAATGTCAAAGGCCACAAAGGCCCACAAAGAAAAAATCAAAGTCAAAATTCATGTGGATTCCTAAAAGTCTCATAGAAGCAATAAAATCTAAATTGGCATCCAAATTTTCTTATCCAAAAGCTTCCTCCAATTTTCCATATAATAACCTATCACCTTTCAAATCCATTTTTCCTCCATCACTCCACCACCCTTCAAGGTGTGTGCCACTGTTGAGCTCGTCATCCTTTCCATCTATCATCAATAGACCTTCCAACCTCCTATCCATTATCCAACATTCATCCCCCATCATTCTCCTTTAATCCAAACCTTTGCATAAGTCCTTAGATTCTTCCATCATATAATTAATCTGACAACATTTAGGAGTCTAATTCCCATTTCCATGGTTTATTAGAAGGATATTTGGTTGTGAAACTTGATGCTTAAGTCCTTCCTCCATATCCCTATCATCCATATCCTATCTTCCATATTCCTCTTGCACTCTACACTTAGGGACAAGTCTTGTCCATCTTATCATTCATGGTCATTATCCTTTCTATGCTCATTCCTTACATTTCCACCTTTGATCTTAACAAGGTTAAGGATCTTCTTGAACATCATATATCTTATCCTATATGCTTTATCCATATCTTCCATAACATATCTTTCATCTTATCCATATTCCATCATTCTTACTAGATCATCCTTTCTTTTCATCCTTGGTCTTGATGACGAATAGGGGAAAAATACTTGGGCCTTGTGTCTATATCTTATCTAGTTGATCTTGATCATCCCATTCATTATTTTTATCCTTGCATTCTTCCATTCCACATCTCTTAGCTTATCAAAATCCATGTCATCATGTCTCTTTGCAATCTTGAATCTTATCATCCAAATCATATTTGAGCCTAGCTGTAAAACGTTATCCAATCCTCATATCTCTTGTCAATCAATCGTCAACAATCATCAATATTATCATACTTAGAGGAAATCAACAATCCTAAGTACTTATCATCATCATGTCTTATGGAATCAATCATTCCTGGCATCTTAATCAATCAACTATTATCATCTTTTGACAAGAGATATGTTGCTCAAGTGTGACATGTTTTACAGTGAATCTTTCATTTTGATTTATCATTTATCCATGGTTGCATTACCCCTATTGTGGGGCATCTTGTTCCTTCAATTGGTCATATCATGTCATTCCATCTCAAATATCTTGAAAATCCAAATAAATCAAATATCTTGAAAATCCAAAAAATCAAATATCTTGAAAATCCAAAAAAAATCAAATATCTTGAAAATCCAAAAAAAATCAAATATCTTGAAAATCCAAAAAAATCAAATATCTTGAAAATCCAAAAAAATCAAATATCTTGAAAATCCAAAAAATAAGAAAAATCAGAAAATACAAAAAAATCAAGAAAATCTGAAAAAGTGTAATAAAACCTCATGTAAATATCTTGGCAATACGGTCGTGTCTCACCCTAGTTTGCAGGAAAAATCCTGAACTCACTAGGGGAAACAAACTTTGAGCTTAAACAAAACAGACAAATAGTAGTATGGCAAACATAACAAATACAACGATCAAAGAAAATTTAAACATCACACAATCAATCAACGAAGAATCAAAAAATCCAAATCAAATAGCTTAAAACAATCAATCAAAAAAATCTAAATGGATGATATTATTTTGAATCATGATTTTATTGTTTTAGCTTGAATGCTCAAATGTTGTACTTTGATTTTTGTTGTCATATCTTTGGAGCAACTCGATGATGTATTGAACTAGAGAAGCAAGGAAGGAGTATGATTTTTCTTTGTTTGCTGTTTGTGAGTTAATCATCATTACTATGTGAATTATTGTGGGATGTGCTCTACCAAGTATCACCGATGACATTCAAATTCACATAGGAAAATGATTAATTCTTGTTTGTTTTACGCAAGAAATGCTCAGGTCATCTTAATTTAATTATACCTAGATGCTTGTGTTAACTCGCAATACCAAAAATCATGAAAGTGGTACTCAAGTCATCATTTTCTAACTCATACCATCGGTGCTTGTACTCATTTTCAACATTTTAAAAGGCTCAATGATGATAAAAAGCATGCTCAGTGGATTGTTAAGATGACAATGTTGCATTTTAGAATTGCATGGTTAAAATAGATTGTATCCATATTAGTCTTGCATATGCATTTATAGATTATTTCAAAGCTACCAAATTTCAATCTCAAAAGCTACACGTATGCCCTCTCCTCATCATATCATCATCTCTTCAATATTTCTTAGGATAATATAGATTTGTTATCCTAATCATCTCTTTCTGAATCATTTTCTTTCATTTCAGTAATCTCAAATTCCATCCAATCCTAATCTATTAAGTCTAGCACAAATCATCTAATCACATCCTTGGTTTTGTTCCCAGCCTTGTTACAAGCCTTATTCCAATCATCATCATCATCATCATCAGGATGTATCCTTCCCTATCCTTTTGTGTTGTTTTGGGATGTATCCTTCGCTCATTAATAACACTCTTATCATCATCATCAAATCAATCTTGGCTTGCAACTTGACTGGGGAAACATCACGTTTATCCTTGAATCCATTTGTGCTTACTTACTTTTTGTCTTCTCCTTTCATTATCTCTTCCTCATCCCATCCCCTATCCTATTCATCATTTTGCATCATCAAGTCTTAGTACATTAATCAATCCTATACTGGGGCATATCAATCAATCAACAAAGTCAAACCACATCGCCTAATCAAATCTGAATTTTCTTGCATCAGATGTGGAAATACTCCTATGATCATAACATTTCACAAATCAAATCAATCAACATCAATCAATCAGTCTATCAATCAATCAAATCTCATGAGGTTAATCAATCAATCAATCATAGAACCTCACCTATCATGAGGTTAATCAATCAATGAATCGTTGAACCTTGCCTATCATGAGGTTAATCAATCAATATATCATTGATCCTCGCCTATCATGAGGTCAATCATCAATCAATCATTGAACCTCGCCTATCATGAGGTCAATTATCAATCAATCTATCATTGATCCTCACCTATCATGAGGTCAATCATCAACATCATCAAATCAATTGGTTGAAGCGATCATCAATCATCAAACACAAGGATGAAATGCATGGAAATATTTAATCAATTGGAGGAATCATTATTTCTTTATTGGGAGATAAATCGTCTCTATATCATCAAATCATCATCATAATCAATGATAAAATTTAAAAATTCATCAATTTATCTCCCGAGGGGGCATATATCCATCAACTAAAATAAATGTTTGGGGCATATTGGAAATCTTTCATTGATGCTAGCAGTAGCAGCAAAATTTTTCTTTGAAGCATTGTGTAAACACATCACTTCAAGGAGGGGCAAAATGTATACACCTAAAAATGGTCTAGGTAAATCTGATTAATTAAAAACATTTATTTGATTAATTAACCTTTAATTCTTCTACTATTAAATAAATAGAAATATTTATTTAAATAATTAGTTCATTATTCTATTCTAAATACATTCTTCTAATTATTCTATCTTAATTAAATAATCAACTTCAATAGTTTGATTTATTTAATTATTCATTCATCCCATCTTAATTAAATAAACTATATCACATAGTTTTATTTAGTTATCATATCTCCTTTATTAAATAAACAAATTCTATTTGTTTTCTTTATTTAATAATATTCCTCCAATTTTCCAAATTGAATAATTCTAATATTCTTCCAAAAGTGAAACTTTCAATAAAATCAATTTTGCTTTATCCTTCCAAACCAATTTTGGAACATTCATTGGAGAATTGGCTTCCTCTTCCTCTTTTTCTTCCTGGTCTTCTGAAGGATTTCTTTATCCTTTTCATCTTCTTCCCCACCAAATTCATTCTTCTCTATTGATTTATCTAGATTGAATCTCAACCCTTCTTTGTTGCCATGTCACATTTACCTTTTGAAAATCTATAAAAGGATCTTTCATCTATAGGAAATGGATCCTAACTTTTGTGTAATCTTACTCTGCAGGCATTCAGACATTCAGGAATTCAAGCAATCAAGCAACCAAGCATCAAGCAATCAAGCAAATTTAGCATTATCAAACATTTAGAAGCATTATCATGGCCACACCATAATTTACAATAGTTTCTTTTATCATAGTTTCTCTGTAGCTTCATTATTATTCAAGAATCATCATATAGGATTAGATTAGTGCAATCTCGTTCTCTAAATTAGCATTTTAACAGTCATGATGCTTACCAAATATGAGAGCCATGTGAATTAACAAATATTTAGAGATAGAGGACAATAGGACACTTTTAGAGGATTCTTGCTTTGAATTAGTTTAATTATTGTTGAATCTTTTGATACAATGTATTATTTAGAAGTGTTTTAGTTTGTTTACTTATTTACTTTTTCACACTTACATATATATATATATATATACATGTGTATATATATATGTATGTATGTTTAACTATTAGTTCTTTCACAATTTCCCTCTTTGTCTATAGTACTGAGTGGCAGATAATGTAGCACTCTCTAATATGTGTTACACACCCTTTCACTGTCCAAAATTTTTGATAAATGTTCAAAGCTTTAATAGGGATGATATTTGGAGGGTTGTTTTATTTTATTGGGGACAACTGCAGACCAAATTTAGAGGTCCATTTAGAAGGAGAGGGTGAGTCTGGCCGCAACATTTGCTCTTCTTATTGCTTGAACAAATACCTAGGGGTCGCAATATTTTGACTATTAGACATAATCACAACTAAGATGAATATGATTAAGGGCCTGGAAAAGAAGAAAAATAATATATTCGACACATTATATTAGGAACATATGAAAGAGAAAGAGAAATTTTAAAAATAGACAAGAAAAAACACAACCCACCTTGAATATTGGACATTCCTACAGATGTAGTCTTTGAATGTAGATGTGCATCTAGGTCTAGTGCATGTAAAACTAAGACAAAGGTAACATTATGTTATGTCTGGAATTTTGAACAAATTATTATTATTGAAGAAATTAATTATTAAAAATTCAAATTTTATTTAATTTTTCAATCCTCTTTTTATAGCGAAAAAATTATTTTCATCCATCCCAAATGGAAAACCCCGTGCAAGTGAAGAAATTTTTGTTACACCTTGTTGACATATTGATAGAATTTCAGGTATGTTTGAATACACTCCAAACTGAAAGTCTATCAATATCTAAACAAGGTGTAACAACAATTTCTTCGCTAGCACTGGGTTCTTCATTTAAACTGGCCTTGAAAAAAGAAATGTGACCAATAGCAAAGGTAGAAATAAATATGCATATGTACAAACCAACACCATTGTCGGTCATTTCAAAATGCAACAACATTAGACAAATAGAGAAATTGTAAAGGAGCTATTACACGAGAAATCCAATTCATGGTTAGGCTGACAAAAAAAAAAACCGCCAAAAATTTTAAACAAATAAATTAAACATATAAAAGAGATATTACAAAGAATAACACTTAACAACCACCAAACTAATTTTATCTCCAATATGTTTATCCTTTCGCACTAAGCCTCTGCATATATATATATGCAATTACTCCTACGTTAATCTACAATTGCTCCTATGTTAATGGGTGTAACGACAAAGATGCACAGAGATAACTAAAACAATGAACAACATTCTATGATATTCTTCTATTTAATGTTGGTTTTTGAACATCTGACACTTTCCTATGCTTCTCAAGTGTCTCCCTAATCATTCTTTTCGTAGTTTCCCTATTTGTGTTTCATAAGTACTACTAAATAATGTGGCTCAAATGTATAATTGATAAGGAAAATGTTACATAGATTGCTTGGCTTCTATCAATATGTTTTGTGATATTATTTTTGCCATAATAAACTGTTCATTATTGTAATTTAACTTGAATGTACTCGCACAGCCTATGAGTATACATACAAGCTCAAGCACATTAGCATATATGAATATACATGTATAACCATATCTATATATGTAAAGTAGCAATTACACATAAACATATAACAAAATATATATGTGTATCCATGTGTATATAATTCTATATCTATGAATGATTAGAAAAGGAATAGCGTAGTTTGAACATTAGAATATATTAAAATATATACACAAGGATTTTATAATTTTTTGTGTTAGCACATTTTAGTCTTCATTGTAATGTATGCATATGTATGTATGCATGTGCAATAAAAAATGTTAAGTTTTTTTAGATGGAGGCTAGAATGAAGGAAGTTATGATGCACAGGCATAGGCAACAGTAGTGTTACACTCTTCTTAAAAGAGTGTATCGTACCTTCCATCCATTACAATCACCATAAAAAATACATTGCATATGCATAGATACATTTGAAAATAGTTTTTCATATATGTATGCTTTGGTTGTTGTCATTAAGTCGCTATTGGAAAAAGTGTTTGTGTACAGGCAGTTTTCCCCCCTCCACGCATATACAAATATCTTTTCAACTTTCCAAATCAATTATTTAAGCACGACTCTTTATGACAATACTTATTTTCTTTAGGCTATGGCAACAATTATATGATGAGACAATCTTTGCAAAATGTGTTTGGTGGCTTTTAAGTGTTTTTGTAATACTTCTATGACCTGTTCAACTTTATATCTTTAGCTGATAGGTTATTTGTTTGAAATTTTTATTTGTTAAGAACAAAGCATTTAATCGTGCAGTATGTGTAAGATATTCATAATGCCAGAATCACTATTCTGACAATGCAACTGAATCAATATATTTTCTTGCATATTTTGGAGCACATATTCATTATGCTAGAATGGATATTCTGACAATGCAGTTGAATCAAAATATGTTCTTGCATACTTTGGAGTATACTTTCCCACACTGCAATATTCAATATGCATTTACTTCCTGTTGCGCTATTGCACCACAATTGGTCTATATATATATATTGAATTTTCTATTTTATATTTAAAGATGTACATATACACAGAAATATATATGGATATATATAGACTGGAGCCACTGTGGGTCGTTTGAAAATGCAACAATAATTTATATATGATAATGAACAGTCCATTGTGGGAAAACATATTGATAGAATTCAAGCAAACTGTCTAATAGTTGGCCTGTCAATTCGAAATTGGAGTTACATTGTCTGAGAACAAATATTATAGAGAAATAGAGAAATTGTAAAACAACTGTTACAAAAAGACTCAAGGCTGACAAGTAAATAAGAGATGACTGAAAAACCACATTAAGAAGAACCTTAAAAGAGGTACAAAAACACACAAACGTAGGAAATTGAAAGCAGCCCAAAGGTGCAATCTGGTAACAAATAGAGTAATTGTATGAGAGGAGCTACATTATCTGCCATATAGTAATTGTATGAGAGGAGCTACATTATCAATATGTTTTGCTTGGCATGGTACTTTACAGTTCTCTTATTCCACATGATGATTATGTTGATTACATGCTACATATACGTCTACTTTAGCATGTCTGCTCCAAAAAAAAAAGTTCATCGCTCCCAGCCATATAATGCTCTCGTATTAGTAACCCACTATTATTTTTGAGCCTTTTCCTATTTATGCTTTTATACTTTGTCATAGCACAGTATGGAACACTGCATTTACTATCTTTTGTGTCACCGTACAACATCAGCGACATGCATTAACCCTTATGTAAACAAACACTTGCCATTTATGACAACACACATGAGCTTCATACATAGAGGCTTCATGAAACAATTGATGTGATTAATGAGTAGGGTCTGAAGAGCATGGAATGTTTTGTGAAGCCTCTATGCATCAAGCTCATGACATGCAATTCATAAATATGAAACTATTTTCACCTAGTGGTCATGCTAATTTTATAGATACAAATCTAGATAATTGTAAACTTCTTTCTCCCTTATCTGTTTCAACTTCCATAGAATAAATTTTTCTTCATGATATCCTTTCTTCCAGCTGCCTATAAAAAATTGTTCATTACCGTAGTTTTCCTCTTCTATTCTCCATATTTTAAAGTTCATTTTAATGTAGAGAAGAATAGACTAGAATTTTTTAAAGAATGGAAGTCTTAGGAAAATTTCAAATCTATGAAATAAGAAAACTATTAGCAACACACTATTATTTCTATTTCAAACATGAATATACACATGTATATATTGATGAAAAATAGAGTAATTGTATAAGAGGCATTAGAATAATACTTATTCGCTACTAAATATTATAGACAATAATTGGAACTAAATATTAAACAAAAATAGGGAAATTGCAGAAAGAACTCTTAGGGAAACACTTAAGAACCATACGAAAATGGCAGAACTCGAGGCATAGAAGTAGGTTTAGACTAAGAGAAGATTTTGACCTTATGGCGATAATTATGTATAGGCATCTCTTTATCAATGTATCCATCTTATAAAAGTTGTTGCATGAAAAATATAGTACAATATAAGAAATTATATATGCAAACAACAAAATTTCCCCTACTTCATCATTGCCTGATATATGGTATGGCTCCATTGAATTTTTTATGGGCCTTGCATACTTTTCTTGCTTGAGGGTTTGGTTAGAGCCCATGAGGCTTCATGATGTTAATATGGTAGGGAGGAGAACAAGCATGGGTTTTGTGGTTTTACCTTTGACCGTCATACATTGGCTCCTACAAATGCACAACATATTCTATTCTGTCGACTACATTTCTCCATGCTCATAGAGCTATCTCTTCAGCTCGCTAAATCAACTATATTAAGCTGGTTCTTTATGATAATACCTAATTTCTTTAGGTTATGACAATAATTATATGATGTGATTCTAAATATTTTTATGTAAAAAAGACCTTGCCCATTTCTTTAAACTTATACACAAATAACAAAATTTGAAACATATTGATACATGATTCAAGCTACATCCTTTGCTGGTAAATATTGAAGACAAATAGAGAATTGTATAAAAGGTATTAGACCTTACGATGAAAATTATCTATAGGCATCTCTTTATCATCATATCAATCTTTTAAAAGTTTTTGCACAAAAAAAAATAGTCCAATATAAGAAATAATATATAGCAACAATGAATTTCCCCTACTTTGCTATTTTTTGATATATGATATGGCTCCATTAAATTTTTAATGGGCGTTACACACTTTTCTTGCTCGAGGGTCTGGCTAGAGCCCATGAGGCTTCACGATGTCAATATGGCAAGGAGGAGAATGAGCATGGGTTTTGTGGTTTTTCCTTTCATCGTCATACATTGGGTTCTACAAATGCACAACATATTGTAATGGCAAATGTTCTTAGACCCACATTAAATACAACTTTGAGATGTGGAGAATAGAAAAGGAAAACTACGATAATGAAGAGTTTGTTATGGGGAATAGAAAACAAGAATATCATGAATAAAATGTTACCAATAGTATATGCATGCATGTTTTACTAATAATTCTATTACAATTTCCCTATTTCTTTATAATACTGAATGCTAGATAATGCAACTCCTCTTATCACTAACTCATTTGACTACAAAAGACGACGAAACTTTCCGACGAAAGATGTAAAATTAGATGAATCATTGGGTACATTGGTACTTAATGTGTAATTTTCAATTTTTTTAAAAATTTGTGCCCGATGTTCCTCAAAATTTTGATGAATAGTGATTTTCGTCAAAATTTTGATGAACAATGTTTTTCGTCGAAATTTCGACGAACGTATACCAACATAGACTATTGTAGTTTTACCAACATATATATTATAGTTTTACCAAATATACTATTGTATGCTTGCATAGCTTCTTAGTTAATATATATTTTTTATTACTGATCTTTTTGATATTTTCTATAAGTTATCATTAGATGATACACATTGGATTCCTTTTAATTTTTTATATTTGAAGATACATAACTAATTACAGGGATAATATAAGGAAGATATATCTATATATGTATCATTTATGAGTTTTTAAAATATTTTACTTCCATGTCAACCACTTTCTTTACTTCAATTGAGAAACATAATAACTCTATAATCTTGCATTTATCAAGTGTCAATAAAATAAAATTCAAGTACTTAGCTATAAATTTTCTCTTGATTGATCTAGTAATAATATATCCAACTAATACTCATCCAATGATATCATCTTGCATTGATTTGTGTTACTTGACCATCACATAATTGAACCAAGTACCACTTTAGAAATACCACATACATAGTCTTCTCTTTCTACAAACCCCCCATTGTATTCATAAGGGTTTTATTGTAGGTCCCATCAAATACTATGCCCTAATCATGTAACAAGTAGATAATTCATCTTTACTAAGGTTAAACAAGGTTGTTTTTATCACAAAATACAATAGTTTTTAGTTTTAAGTGTTAGATTTATGTTTTGATTATAAGGTTTATCTTGTAGGTTTAAGGTATGAATTTTAGGTTCTTATAATGAATTTTATACCAATGGTATTATTCTATCCTATCTTTACCATTCTAGTTCTAAAATAAATCATACAAATCAAACTTAACTAGCAATCACACCTTAGTGTGCAATGGCTACGCCGAAAAAGTGTGGAATTTCAATTAGGATAAATTTTGGTCTATTTTTTGCATACATTTATGCAGTACATGAGGTCAATTGGTAGGAAATTTAGAAAATGATGTTGTTTGTGCAAAAAAGGTCTCAATGGAGAAATCATAGCTTCAAATAAACTATGCATCCACTTACAGGGATCCAAACATGATTGAAATAAAACCTCTGAATTAGGAAGATGATCAAGCTCCATTACCAACAGGCTCATGTTATGCTTGCAATAAGTAGAGAGGGAGAGAGAGAGAGATGGAGAGGTAGTGATAGAAAGAGGGAGAGATAGAGTGGGGAAGAGTGAGAGATAGAGGGGTAAGGAAATAGAGATAGAGATAGAGATGGATATGTAGAAGGAGAGGGATATGGAGAGGAGGAGAGGAGAGAAGGATAGGGAGAGATAAAGAGAGAGAGGAGAGAGGGATAGATAGAGATGGAAGAGATAAATATATAAAGAGGGATAGAGATCAGGGAGATAGATGGATGGATAGAGAGAGGGAGACATGTATAGAGATAAAGGGGGAGAGAGGAAAATAGAGGTAGAGATGAAGATAGAGTGAGAGAGGAAGAGGGAGACAAAATATAGATAGAGAGATATAGGTAGAGGGAGAGATAAATATAGAGAGAGATAGGGATAAAAAGAGGGAGAGATAGTGAGGACAAGATAGAGAGATATAGAGGGAGAGGGAGATGAAGAGATAAAGAGATATAGATGGTGAGATAGAGTGATAGAGAGATAGAGATATAAAGAGATATAGAGAGAGGAGAGGGAGAGAGAGACAAAGAGATAGACAAAAAAAATAATTAGATATAAGTATATAGAGACGGAGAGAGGGAGAGAGAAATAAGGAGAGATAGAGAAAGGGAGAAACAAGTATGGGGAGATAGAGATAGATGGGGATAGAAAGAGAGATAGATAGAGATATATGGGAAAATAAAGAGAGATGGAGATATATGGGAAGAGAAAGGAAGAGAGGTGGAGATAGAGAGAGAGATGGATAGATAGGGAGGGAGAGATGGGGAGAGATAGAGAGGGAGATAGAGAGGGGGAGGAGAGAAAGGGATATAGATACGTAGAGGAGGAGAGATAGAGAGAGGGGGAGAGGGAGAATGGGTTGAAGAGGAAGAGAGAGAAGAGAGGGAGATAGATAGGTAGAAAAGGGAGAGAAAGAAGATGGGGGGAGAGGGAGAGCGATATGTAGAGAGGGAGAGAGAGAAGAAGATAGGGGAGAGAGGGAGAGATAGCTCAATATATACAGAGGGAGAGGGAGAGACATAGAAAGGGGGTGATATAGAGAGATAGATGGGGATGGTGAAAGAGATAGAGAGATCATTGATAGAGTTGGAGAAAGATATGGATAGAAAGAGATAGAGGATGAGTGAGAGGGAGATAAAAAGAGAAATAGAGATAGAGATATAGAGTAGGAGAGATGGAGGGAGAGATGGAGTGAATGTGAGAGAAAGGGGGGAGAGGGAGAGATAGCTCAATAGATAGAGGGGGGAAGAGGGAGTGACATAGATAGTGGGAGATATAGAGAGATAGAGAGCGACAATAAGAGATATATCAATCAACCTCCATATATCTCTATCTATTCATCCTTATCTCTTTATCTCTCTACCTCTCTCTATCTCTTTGTCTCCATTTCTATTTGGTATGTTTCTCATTATCTCCCTCTCTCTCTATATTTTCTTCCCTCTATTTATCTTTATCTCCCTATCTCTTTATGTGACTTAATCTCTATCTATGTATCTCTCCTCTTTTCTCTCTCTTTTTCTTTATCTATTTTTCTCTATATACCTCACTATCTCTACCTTTCTTTGTCCCTCTTTATTACTCTATATCTCTACATATCTCTCTCTGTGTCCATCTCTCTATATCTCTATCTCCATCTTTATCTCTCTATTTCTATTTATCTTTATCTCTATCTCTATCTCTATCTTTATCTCTATCTTTGTTTCTCTCTCTTCTCTCTTTTTTTCTCCATATCCCTCTTTTTATCCCTTTATTTCTATCTTTGCTCCTCCTTTGTCTCATTTTTCTTCCTCTCTCTTGCTCTCTTTCTCTTTTTTCTCTCTCCACCTATCTATATCTTATCTCTATCTCCCTCTCCCTTTTCTCTTCCTTTCTCTTTCTCTCTTTCTCTCTGCATATCTTTATCTCCTTAAGTGTGCAATGGGTACATTGAAGAGGTCTTAAAGGAGAATTATCATATCTTTAATCAAATGGCATGCTACCTTGAGCATAACTCCCCAAGGACACATGCCATCCTTGGATTGTTGACATGAAACAAGTTCCAATCAAAATTTAGTTTCTCTTTTCCCTCTCTCTCTTTTCCTTTGTATCTCTTGTATTTCTCTCTCTCATGCTCTCTCTCTCTCCCCCTATCTATCTAAGTTCATCTCTTTCTCTCTTTCTCTATCTTTTTAGTTTATCTCTTTGTATTAGCTAATAGGATACACATATTGTGAGATTTGAGCTTGAAACAAATATCATGCCTGGAAACCACTATTGTGTCATTGGAAAACAAGTTTCAACTGCCATTTAATGGTAAATAAGCTGTAGTGTAATGGTAAAATCCTCTAAAATATCAGGTAAAAGCCTATATATACTATTATATAATAATAAATATAATTATATTATATGTAATTTAATCTAATATTACTATTATATTAAATATATATTATATTAATTATATTTTGTATTATATAAAAATAAATATTAATTATAATAATTTTATATGTATTTAATAATTTTGTTAAAGAATATAATATATAATTATAATAAGTAGAATAATTATATTATTTATTATGTAAAATATAGCTAATATATACTTAATTGTGTAGAATATTAAAACCTAAATGGCACCATAATTTTCATTTTAATTAACATACTCTAAAACCTTCATCAAAAACTTATTTTCAGGTTGTAGCTCTTCAAATTGGAGAAGTGAAAGGTCAATACCAACGATTAGGAAGAGTTTGGAGGAGCGAAAAACTTCCATATCAATACGCGCACTCAGGAGCACACATAGCTTAGTGCAACAGGGCAGGAGGAAAGCTAGAGCGATGAGGTTGAGGGCACTCAGGGAAAATTGACGACCAAGGGACAATGAGTATTGTAAGTGATTTATATCTTTTATATTGGCACCCCCATTCTCTTTAACCTGCAATTTTCATGCGTGCCTTTCCAAATATCTTCTCATACATTGGCACCCCCATTCTCATAAAATGGTATAATATAAGAAAGAAAAAATAAATAGTTGTATTTAGCCATACCTTGACTAGCATGCATGCCCAAGAAATTTTTGTAGTCTTCAACTCTGCAAATGGATCAAAACGTAGCTACTAACCTACCCATGTAGAGCTGCAGATGCCTCTACCATTGATCAGGATTGAAATGTCCTTGTAGAGTCCCTTTCTCAACCCTACTTGTGATGCTAAGAAGTCAAGTCCTATATCAATCTTGTTTCAATATTGTGACACTTAGAAAGTATCAAAATGTTGATCTAATGCATACTGTTTGAAGGGTTTACACCCTAGGCTAGTTAATTTGATTACAATACCCCTAATGGATCCACTAAACTATACAATGATCATATAGGTCTTGGGATCAAAATCCATATCACAAGTAAAACATTGAACCCACATGAGTTTTCCTCTATTTGGCCACATACATAAATACAAGCTCATAAAGTGGTCTCACAGGCCATTTATTGCATTCAATTATTATTTGAAAAATACATTAGTTAGTAGACATAAGTTAAATCCATAAATGTAATATTACAAAATATTCTACTTTTGAGTATATCACATTTTGTGTATTACTAATCATAAAGCTTAGCATACATTTATCCACCATATTCAATATACTTGCTATTAATTACCTATTGCTAGGAAAGGTGGTCATAAGGAACTCCATCTTAATCTCAACATAAATTCAAGTATATATGTAGGTAGATCTTTAGTACCTATTAAGAGTTTCTCACCCATCAAATCATAATGACTAAATACCTCATTATAGTTGAATACAAAGTTAGCAAGTTTTGTTAACTTTGTGATAGCCAAGTCATGGTCAATTTTATCATGACCAGGCTATTTCTTAGAATAATAGACCTTAATAGCTCTTGAGGCTAACTTATACCCTCTTTTACTTGTCATTGATTCAAGACATAAGGTCATATTGTTTAACACACAAAATTTGATTATTCTAGTTTAGATAGGTTTGGAGGAATTTTCACACATTCACATCAAGGCAAACCACAATGACAATGCCTCTAGAAGTTCATTCAAGATTGGAATAGAATTTGAAAAGCTAAATACCACAAATCTCAAAGTAGGAAAGCTTGATGATGATAGGTTGCCTTTCATTGACTCAAATCTACATAGTGGGAACATATTAATTGGAAAGGTGAGTTCACAACCATCTAATGCATAATTCAACCTCTAGTTGAAACATACTGAAGAAGGATTGATCAAATTTAGGAACACTTCAAACCTTGGAGCTTTTCCCAAACCCTTCCCCTACGAACTTGGGTCATAGGGGCATCCTTTGTCCAATGACTACATACATACCTACTTCCAAATGGGATTGAAATCCCACGTTGTTCTTCTAAGATTTCAACTATTATGATGAGAAATTGCAGTTTCTCAAATGAATATAACTTATATAGATATAGATAAAACCACTTTGTCACATAAATTTAAAACTATATAGCTAAATCTAAAAAAATGTTGGTAGGAATTTAAAATATTATAGATGAATGTCCATGGGGTTGAGCTTAATTGATTTTTTACCATTGTTGGGCTAAGCCATGGCCCTTTTGTCACTATTGTACAAAACCCTCCATTTTCCCTCAATACACTAGGGTTTTAGAAACTAGTAGAATTTGACAAATAAATGACTACGTGACAAAATTTTAGTCACACGACTAACACTAGTAGAATTTGGCAAATAAATGACTAATTTGGTCATTTATAAGTGACTAATTTGGTCATTGGGTAAAATCACAACTAAATGACTAAATTAATGACTATTACTCCTCTATATTTCTTTTTTCTTTCAAATTTGATCATAATCCATAGAGCTTAAGCCCCCCTCATGGGACCTCTACCTGAGTGGGCCATTTGGCTGCCTAGGTTGCTTGGTGCACCAAAAATACCTATTGCATGGAAAACATTGCTTCTCGGTGCAGTCTTAAGGCCTTCACATATTTTAAATAATTTTTTAACATTTACATTCTTTAACTTTTATTGCTCATTATGTTAATGAATCATTAATGTTTTTAACTATGATTTGAAGCCAGTTTGATTTTCCTATTGTGTTAGTATGTCAAATGTATCAAAGAGAAATTGTGGTCAATTTCACTAATAAAATATGATTTAAACAATCCAATTGCATTTTGAGGGCTATCTTGCAGACAATTACATTTCATTAGACAATATGATATTAAAGTGGATAATTAAAAAAAACAAATTGAAGGAATGGGTTGTACTATAATATAATATAATAATAAAATACTATATTACAATACAATATAATATAATATATTATAATATTATATAGTTTAATATAACATATATAATATAATAATATATTATATGATATAATATAATATAATATATATTAGATAATATTATATTATTATTTAATATTATATAATATTATAATATTATATTATTATTATACATATAAGATATTATATAATATTATAATATTGTAACGCCCGTCGTGCAAACCCCAGAGAACACACACAATGCAAACAATTTTTTTTTTAATAATAAAAGTAAACATGCAATAACATTAAACCATAGCCACATAACATATTACATAGCATTAATACACTGGGTTCTCTGGGGCATGCGAGGTTACATCGCAACAACTAAACAGAATAAAGATAAAGAATATAACATAACCATTTAATTTATGATAACCATATACAATGATACATCCGATAATCATGGTGCGAGTAAGATGAACATCAGATAATTACATCCAATATAAATCTCTTAAAAGAGTTACAAAAGAACCTAACTATTACATCATTGTTATAAAATTACATTACAATTCTCTTTGATAAATGAATTACATTGAATTCCCAACATGGGGATTGATACAAGAATAAAGAAATATGAAGTACAACTGATCACTGGTACAACTCCACTGCGGAATGCTGGGAAGACAAGACGCTTATGGGGAACCCAACGGGTGCGGAGCACGTTCCACCCAACCATGTGAATTACAAGTAACTCACCCCCCGTGCTCAGAGGTGACGAGGAAGTGAACCCGACCATGAATGTCAACCCGACTCAATAACAACATGATACAAAACATGTACAACTCAAGCATGCAATGCACAAACATCGACGTTCTCAAATCACACAATAAGTTAAAACCAAGAAACTCATCGCAATAACATGAAGTACTATCAATTAATAATCAAGAAACAAATTCACAAGAATTCAAAGAAACATCATAAAGAGGTAACATCCAGAGGCAACAACACAAGGCAACAAGGGTGTCAAGTGGAGAGTGTCATCGCATAGCTTTCATGGGATTCTCCTGGCCCTTCCTCCAACTGAGGCGCCGACACCCATCTATGGATCTCCTGGCCCTTCCTCCTAACTGAGGCGCCGACACCATAGGGTAGCTGATGCGGAGCCAATAGTCTCTCGTGAAGACGAGACTATGACTATGCCAACCACGGCCTTCTCAGTCTATCACTAGTCTAAGGTAGCCCTAATGCATAGCCGAGGAATCCAATGTTTTATTATCTTGTGTTTTTAAACTACCCAACCCCTTAAATCTATTGTTTAGGTTATCACTTGTTTAGCTTACTCATTCGTGGGTTATCCTGAGCCCATCCTCATCCTGAGGCGCCGGCGCCCACGAAGAGCCACTCTCCCACCTATGACCCCTAACATATCTCAAGTAGGCAAGGGTTGAACCAACACATATAAATCTTAAAACCAAAATTGGATACACGAGGCATTAACCATCTCGCAACTGCACATAATCAAAATACTTGCAAACCTGTCCAACCCTTCCTAACATAACACCAATAACGCTCAAAAGCATAAACAAAGATAAATAACATTTTAATCACAAGCCTCTGGAACAAGATTTTCACAGACCAATACGGTTCCCACATCGACAACACCGAGCAAAGAAAACCACAACATAAAAAGAAAACTCAGATAACATTTACAAGGTTGTACTATTACGTTTGTTTCCAATCCCGTTTATATAATTAAAACCAATTGCCTCAACAAGGTTTACAATCACAACCAAAGACTGAAATCTTGTCTAATATATTTGTTAAATCGAAACATTGAATTAAACAATGCCCATTTTAAAATAAATAAAAATTACTTAATTATACACAAAATTGAGCATTTTAATACAATACAAAACTATATTCCTAAAGTGTGATGAAATTACATTACAATTAAATAATTAAAATTTCATTTAAATAAATAATATTAAATACTTATAATTTCATTTTATTATAATTTTTTTTTTAAATATAAAAAAAAAACATTATAATCATATTTTTTTTATTCAAAATAATAAATACATATCAAAAAACACAAATATATATATATTTATATATATAAATATTTAAAATAAACAAAAAAAAAAGAAGAAAAGCCCAAGACTTAATTCAAAGGGCCGTAGCCCTTGCTGCTGTACGCAGCAGTCATAAAGACTGCTGCGCACAATAGTCTTTAAGACTGCTGTGACAGCAGATACGGCAGGGGCAAGGGTCGAGGGTACGGCCTCGGCTGTCCCCTCCCCTTCCCTGCGAATTATAAACTTTAAAAAAAATAAATATAAACTTAAAAAAAATTCGCTATAAGCCTTAACAATAAAATTTGATTTCTGTATAAAAATAAAACCCAAAACAAAACACAGAGTAAACACGTTTTCTGAGAAAGTTAAAATTCGTACGATAGAGGTACGGCCGACGACCGACGTCCAGGGTTAAAAGAAATATAAAAGGACACATATATATTTAATATATACATATATATATATATATATATTATGTGTATATATTCAACTGGCATAAATATTATAATCAGAGGGTAAAATACAGAAAACAAATTAGATCCACCATAAATCAAAATATTGACAAAACTTTAATTTTATTTTCATCAACAAGGGAAATCATCTTTTTCTAAAATCCTATCATTGATAAGTTGTATGTATCAGAAGATCGGGGTTTTTGTTTTGACAAAAATGGGTGCAGTATAATAACTATGTTTTTCTTTATTTCCAGTCTAATAACTTGCCCTAGTTTTTAGTTTTCAATAGTAGTTTTTCCTATATTCACAAAAATCATTTTAATAAAATATATTTTTCTTTTCTGAAGCAGACAGATAAAGAAAGGGTACGAGAAGAAGACTACGAGAGGAACCTGGAGTCCAATGCAAATCTGAAGATGCCTACTTGACTCTGATGCCCTCGAACTCGATTCCAATTCTTAGTCCAACACGAACTCCCCAAGACAACACCAGCAACAGATTGAAGACCAATTTCTTTCCCAAACCTCTCCTCCGATAATAGCAAAAGATTCAACTCTAATCTCTTCAGATTCAAAAATACCTCAACAATGACTTGAGCAACTTCAACTTTCTGATCTTCTGTGTGTGTGTGTTAACCTCTAAGAATTCATAAAATAAATAAAAATATAATGTCCATCCTTCCAAAATTCTCAAAAAAAAATCCAAAATTAAAAAGGAAATCAATTCTTTAAAAGCTAGCTTTTTCCCTGATCTCTGTTCCTATTGGCTCACCCAATCTTTTTATTCTTTTATTTGTTTTATTGCTTTAATTCCTGTTTTGCAACTTTTCTTGCACCTCACATTACATATTTATTTTAAATAAATTATTCTCATAATTATCCACCACCAAATAATTGATTACAATAATTAAGACATATTTAATATTTAATTATTATTTAATTGCAATATATATGATTTTCAAAATAATTAAATCATTTAAAAAATTATATATATAAAATAATTTAATCCAACATTGAAATAAATAATTATTTCCATCATTAAAATGAATCATAACTTATACAATGCTACCTTGACAAAATACGACATAAAACATAACGCAAAACACAAATGACGACAATTACACAAAGTAACAATACCAAACAACGAGACGACCTGACATCATGGAACGGGAGGACTTCATCGTCACCTCTGTATCAACATTTATCCGTTGGGTTATTTGGTGCTCGCCCTGTCCTGCCAAAGCAGGTGGAATCGAGACTTATACCTGCAATCCTTCATACAAACGAAGTTGTGTACATGTGCATATATACATAACATCAAAGCATTAAATCAAAATACTGCATTGTAAGAAGGAATCGCAACATAACAGGGCACTCGCGAACGAGTGATGCTATATTGTCCTTCATCACACCTATTCTAACAATTATAACATAATCAATGAATTACATTTCTAACTAACAATCATCTCCTAACATATTAAATTAAATCACTGCATCATATCATAATTCAGAAAATCAACTGATATAATCAACCATAATGTCATATAAAGTAATTATGTCCAAAAAGAAATAACAGCATCATCTAGCATCTAACTAACCATATCAAACAATAACAGTATCATCATAGTATCTGACTAACCACATCAAACAATAACAGTATCATCATAGTATCTGAGCATCAAAACAAAACATAACACTATTGAGTCCAACTAGCAACCAAGAGGGTTATTACATCCTGCCCCCCTTAAATCCGGCTTACTCCTGTAAGCCAGAAAACAAGTATGGGTAGTATTCTCGCATACGGGAAGCATCCTCCCAAGTCGCTGACAACTCATCATTAGGATCCCACTGGACCCTCACCTGCTCAATAACCCTGCCTCTGAGTACGAGTCTCCTGTGCTGCACCACAGCCACGGGCTCTAGAGCTAGTTGCCCGTCCTCGACCTGTAGAGCATTCCAATCAAGAACATGAGTAACATCCGGAAAGTAAGGCCTAAGAACTGATACATGAAAGACATCGTGAATCCGTGACAGACTAGGTGGCAATGCCAGGCGATAGGCAACAGGACCAATACGCTCTAACACCTCAAACGGACCCACGAAATGGGGTGCAAGATTAGAACCCTTTCCATAACGAATAGGGCTCTTCTGAGGACGAACTCTGAGAAACACTCGATCTCCTATAGCAAACTATCGATCTACCCTGTGTGCATCAGCAAATTTCTTCTGCCTATCTTGAGCTGCTACCAGATGCTCTCAGATGCGAGCTACCTGTTGCTCCATGTCACAAAGCATCTCAGGCGCAAGAAAAAACCTGTCCTCTAATCGATCCCAACTCAGAGGGGTACGACAAGGACGACCATACAAAGCCTGAAATGGAGCCATGCCAATCGAACTATGATAACCATTATTGTAGGCAAACTCAACCAAATGCAAATAGTCTTCCCAACGAGACTGCTGGTCCATGACATACATACGAAGCATATCCTCAAGCACCTGATTAACTCTCTCAGTCTGACCATCTGTCTCAGGATGGTAGGCAGAACTAAAATTCAACTTAGTCCCTAAGGACCGCTGAAGGGATGTCCATAATGCAGAAGTGAATACTGGATCTCTGTCAGAAATAATCCTGCGCGGTATTCCATGTAGTCTAACAATATCCTCCATGAACACCCTAGCCACCACTGAAGCAGTATATGAAGATCGGATAGGAGAGAAATGGGCTACCTTGGTCAACCTATCAACAGTGACCATGATAGCTTTGTGTCGCTTGGAAGACATAGGCAACCCGACTATAAAATCCATAGAAATGATGTCCCACTTCCACTCTGGAACAAGATGCGGCTGCAACAAGCCTGTCGGATGATGATGCTCGGCCTTCACTCTCTGACATTCAAGACACCTAGCCACAAAATGAGCAATGTCACGCTTCAATCCTGCCCAAAAATATAGTGCACGAAGATCAGCATACATCTTCTTAACTCCTGGGTGTGCTGAATAAGGAGCTCTATGAGCTTCCGACAAGATAAGGGTACGAAGACCCTCTACAGGAGGTACATACATACGGCCTACATAGCGCAAAAATCCATCCGAATCCAAGGAGTACCCTACAAATTTTCCTTCCAAAGCTCTACCCGACTCAATCTCTGCCTTCACTACCTGATACCAATCATCAGAAGAAAGAGCTGCAACAATCTGACTCTTCAAATCCACCTCAAGAGTCATAGCGGATAACTCATGCCTGCGTCTACTCAAAGCATCTGCTACAACATTCTCCTTACCCTGAATATATTTCACCTCAAAGTCGTACTTACACAAAAATTCCATCCACCTTCTCTGTCTCGCATTCAAGTTCGGTTGCGTGAAGATGTACTGCAGACTTCGGTGATCTGTATGCAACTCGAACCGATGCCCAAGGAGAAAGTTCCTCCACCTCACCAAGGCATGCACAACTGCGGCCAACTCCAAATCGTGAGTGGGGTAATTAAGTTCATGGTCTTTCAGTTTTCGAGACTCATAAGCAATCACTTGACCTTCCTGCATCAACACAGCCCCTAAACCTTCCAAAGAAGCATCTGTACAAACAACGGAATCACTTGTTGGATCAGGAACTGCTAAAATTGGAGCACTAGTCAACTTATCCTTCAGATTTTGGAAAGCTAACTGACACTGTTCAGACCACAGAAACTTCTTTCCCTTCCTCTGCAAAGAGGTGATAGGATGAGCCAACCTAGAAAACCCCTGAACAAACCGCCTATAATATCCTGCAAGTCCCATGAAGCTGCGAATCTCTGAGACATTTGAGGGAGCGGGCCAATCCACAATAGCCTGAATCTTTGCAGGATCAACTGAAATCCCCTCACCAGATATCACATGGCCCAAGTACTGAACTTCAGTCTTGTAAAAGTCACACTTTTTGAGATTGGCAAACAACTGATTATCCCTTAACCACTGCAACACCTGCTTTAGATGTTCCTCATGTTCCTCCATCGACCTAGAATAGATCAGAATGTCATTGAGAAACACCAGGACAAATTTATCCAAGTATGTACAGAATACTTCGTTCATTAGACTCATAAAGACTGAAGGTGCATTCGTTAACCCGAACGACATCACAGTGAACTCGTAATGTCCGTATCGAGTTCGAAATGCTGTTTTGTGAATATCTGCATCTGCAATCCGCAACTGATGGTATCCCGATTTGAGATCAATCTTAGAGAACACCTTTTCCCCTTTTATCTGATCGAAGAGATCATCAATTCTGGGTAATGGATATTGGTTCTTCACTGTTACCTTATTCAACTGCCTGTAGTCAATACACAAGCGAAGAGAACCATCCTTTCTTTTCACAAATATCACAGGTGCTCCCCAAGGAGAAACACTTGGGCGGATAAAGCCCTTGGCCAACAATTCTTCCAACTGAAGACGAAGTTCCTGTAATTCCTGCGTTGTCATCCGATATGGAGCTCGAGATATTGGCTCAACTCCTGGTACCAGATCAATCCGGAAATCCACATCTCGCTTAGGCGGCATACCAGGAATCTCTTCTGGAAACACATCAGAAAAACCCTTAAGAAGGGGGTAATCATCCAATGACAACCCCTGACTATCCTTAGATTCCAAATCACTCACTGATACTGCAAAGAGCTGACAACCCTGACGGAAGTGCCTTTTGAGCTGCATGGCAGAGATCATACGTAATGAGATGGGTCTCTGAATACCCAAGATCTCCACCTCCTTACTAGAGTCATCAGTGCATCGCACTGCTTTACGTCGGCTATCAATCATAGCATGATGTGCACTCAACCAGTCCATGCCTAAGACAATATCATAAGAACCGAGTGGCAAGATTCTGAGGTCCACCATGGTTGACAGTTCACCTATACACAAATAACAATCCTGCACAAGATTCTCTACCACAACCCTTGACCCTGATGCTAATTCAACATGCCATTTTACGCCTTGGCTAATTGCCTCCAAACCACATCGCTCAACTACTAAGGGTGATATAAAGGAATCAGATGCACCAGAATCAAAAAGTATAGAAATGCTAGAATTATTCAACACACCTGATGCCTCAACCACAGTGTTCTGATGAACTGCCTGACAATTAGCCACTGAAGCAAAAACATGATGAGATCTCCTTGCATCACCTACTGTCGACTCTGATGCTGCTGGCCTCTGATTAAAATCAGAGGTGTTCTTCTGAGGACACATCCTAGCAATATGCCCCGGCTGTCCACAACAGAAACACCCAGTGCCTCTGCCAAAACCTTTGCCCCTTGATGGAGCATTTGACTGCTGAAAACTCCCTCGACTCGGTGCTGAATGGAAACTAGGTGCAGGCTATGCAAAACGTTCCTGACGAATCTGGTTCCTGTTCTGATCCCTGTGAAACTGAGAATTGCCACCCTGTTGAGATTGAGTGTTCTTCTGTTTTGACTGCTGCTGAGGCTGCTGCTGCGGATAACCCCCTTTCGAGGGTGGGTACATGTTCCTGGAAGATCTTGCTCCCTGTGACTGCCCTCCATGAGCAACATAACCAGGTGTGGGCGTGCTACCAATCTGTACTCCGATGTGGCCACCCAAAGCCATGGCCAAATTCTCCTCCACTAAGTGAGCCTTCTCCATTGCCATCTCCATCGTCTTCGGCTCGAAGACTCGTACACCACCACTAATGCGGGCATTTAAGCCCCAAACAAAATGTTGCACTAACATGCCCTCATCGTGGCTAATCCCTGCATACTGCTTCAACTCATAGAAGCACCTCTCATACTGCTCCACTGACATAGACAACTGCTTGAGATCATGAAACTCGTCAGCCCTGCATTGCCTCCAGTGATCTAAGAGGAAGCGAGCCTTGAACCTGTCTAGGAACAACTCCCAAGTAACCATACTGAGATCCAGATGCAGTTTCTGTTCCTCAAGGCACCACCAAGTAGACGCGAAGCCTCGCAAGTGCATAACTGCGCACCGTGCCTTGGTATTGCTACCTTAGGGGTGCATGGCGAAGCAACAGTCTAAGTCAATTAACCAGGTCTCAGCCTCAAGGCCTCCTCCAGAACCATCAAAATTAGGAGGGTGTGCCCTCATCAGATCTCTCATATGGCCTGCTATGACTGCATCCGGAACCACATCTGTATCCCTGCGCCTCGGAGACCTCTCTCTCTCCCTCTCAACCTGGTGCACCTCCTTTGGCCTGGGTCCCAAACGGTCAAGAATCTCTCCAAGAATATGCTGTAACTGACCGTCTAGACCTAGCTGTGCTGGATTCTGGCCCCCTGATGGAACGCTATGAAGACTCTACTGTTCCTCATGCTCAGAGCCATGGGAACTAGGAACTGAGGGGCTTTGCCGGTTTGCTCCACGTCCGGCACCACGGCCTCTTGCACGGCCACATCCTCTACCTCGAGGCATAGTTCTGTGCCACAAGATAAAGTACAACATGAGCTCAAGAGTTGCACATACGGTAACCTAATGGACTACACTACCCAAAGACCCTAGCGTTTGCAACCTTGGCTCTAATACCAAGTTGCAACGCCCGTCGTGCAAACCCCAGAGAACACACACAATGCAAACAATTTTTTTTTTTAATAATAAAAGTAAACATGCAATAACATTAAACCATAGCCACATAACATATTACATAGCATTAATACATTGGGTTCTCTGGGGCACGCGAGGTTACATCGCAACAACTAAACAGAATAAAGATAAAGAATATAACATAACCATTTAATTTATGATAACCATATACAATGATACATCCGATAATCATGATGCGAGTAAGATGAACATCACATAATTACATCCATGATAAATCTCTTAAAAGAGTTACAAAAGAACCTAACTATTACATCATCGTTATAAAATTACATTACAATTCTCTTTGATAAATGAATTACATTGAATTCCCAACATGGGGATTGATACAAGAATAAAGAAATATGAAGTACAACTGATCACTGGTACAACTCCATTGCGGAATGCTGGGAAGACAAGACGCTAATGGGGAACCCAACGGGTGCGGAGCACGTTCCACCCAACCATGTGAATTACAAGTAACTCACCCCCCGTGCTCAGAGGTGACGAGGAAGTGAACCCGACCATGAATGTCAACCTGACTCAATAACAACATGATACAAAACATGTACAACTCAAGCATGCAATGCACAAACATCGACGTTCTCAAAATCACACAATAAGTTAAAACCAAGAAACTCATCGCAATAACATGAAGTACTATCAATTAACAATCAAGAAACAAATTCACAAGAATTCAAAGAAACATCATAAAGAGGTAACATCCAAAGGCAACAACAAAAGGCAACAAGGGTGTCAAGTGGAGAGTGTCATCGCATAGCTTTCATGGGATTCTCCTGGCCCTTCCTCCAACTGAGGCGCCGACACCCATCTATGGATCTCCTGGCCCTTCCTCCTAACTGAGGCGCCGACACCATAGGGTAGCTAATGCGGAGCCAATAGTCTCTCGTGAAGATGAGACTATGACTATGCCGACCACGACCTTCTCAGTCTATCACTAGTCTAAGGTAGCCCTAATGCATAGCCGATGAATCCAATGTTTTATTATCTTGTGTTTTTAAACTACCCAACCCCTTAAATCTATTGTTTAGGTTATCACTTGTTTAGCTTACTCATTCGTGGGTTATCCTGAGCCCTTCCTCATCCTGAGGCACCGGCGCCCACGAAGAGCCACTCTCCCACCTATGACCCCTAACATATCTCAAGTAGGCAAGGGTTGAACCAACACATATAAATCTTAAAACCAAAATTGGATACACGAGGCATTAACCATCTCGCAACTGCACATAATCAAAAGACTTGCAAACCCATCCAACCCTTCCTAACATAACACCAATAACACTCAAAAGCATAAACAAAGATAAATAACATTTTAATCACAAGCCTCTGGAACAAGATTTTCACAGACCAATACGGTTCCCACATCGACAACACCGAGCAAAGAAAACCACAACATAAAAAGAAAACCCAGATAACATTTACAAGGTTGTACTATTACGTTTGTTTCCAATCCCGTTTATATAATTAAAACCAATTGCCTCAACAAGGTTTACAATCACAACCAAAGACTGAAATCTTGTCTAATATATTTGTTAAATCGAAACAATGAATTAAACAATGCCCATTTTAAAATAAATAAAAATTACTTAATTATACACAAAATTGAGCATTTTAATACAATACAAAACTACATTCCTAAAGTGTGATGAAATTACATTACAATTAAATAATTAAAATTTCATTTAAATAAATAATATTAAATACTTATAATTTCATTTTATTATAATTTTTTTTTTTTAAATATAAAAAAAAAACATTATAATCATATTTTTTTTATTCAAAATAATAAATACATATCAAAAAACACAAATATATAAATATATATTTATATATATAAATATTTAAAATAAACAACAAAATAAAAAAAAATCCCAAGACTTAATTCAAAGGGCCGTAGCCCTTGCTGCTGTACGCAGCAGTCTTATTGACTGCTGTGACAGCAGCTACGGCAGGGGCAAGGGTCGAGGGTATGGCCTCGGTCGTCCCCTCCCCTTCCCTGCGAATTATAAACTTTAAAAAAATAAATATAAACTTTAAAAAAATCGCTATAAGCCTTAACAATAAAATTTGATTTCTGTGTAAAAATAAAACCCAAAACAAAACACAGAGTAAACATGTTTTCTGAGAAAGTTAAAATTCGTACGATAGAGGTACGGCCGACGGCCGACGTCCAGGGTTAAAAGAAATATAAAAGGACACATATATATTTAATATATACATACAAATATATATATATATATATATATATATATTATGTGTATATATTCAACTGGGATAAATATTATAATCAGAGGGTAAAATACAGAAAACAAATTAGATCCACCATAAATCAAAATATTGACAAAACTTTAATTTTATTTTCTTCAACAAGGGAAATCATCTTTTTCTAAAATCCTATCATTGATAAGTTGTATGTATCAGAAGATCGGGGTTTTTGTTTTGACAAAAATGGGTGCAGTATAATAACTATGTTTTTCTTTATTTCCAGTCTAATAACTTGCCCTAGTTTTTAGTTTTCAATAGTAGTTTTTCCTATATTCACAAAAATCATTTTAATAAAATATATTTTTCTTTTCTAAAGCAGACAGATAAAGAAAGGATACGAGAAGAAGACTACGAGAGGAACCTGGAGTCCAATGCAAATCTGAAGATGCCTACTTGACTCTGATGCCCTCGAACTCGATTCCAATTCTTAGTCCAGCACGAACTCCCCAAGACAACACCAGCAACAGATTGAAGACCAATTTCTTTCCCAAACCTCTCCTCCGATAATAGCAAAAGATTCAACCCTAATCTCTTCAGATTCAAAAATACCTCAACAATGACTTGAGCAACTTCAACTTTCTGATCTTCTGTGTGTGTGTGTCAACCTCTAAGAATTCATAAAATAAATAAAAATATAATGTCCATCCTTCCAAAATTCTCAAAAAAAAAATCCAAAATTGAAAAGGAAATCAATTCTTTAAAAGCTAGCTTTTTCCCTGATCTCTGTTCCTATTGGCTCACCCAATCTTTTTATTCTTTTATTTGTTTTATTGCTTTAATTCCTGTTTTGCAACTTTTCTTGCACCTCACATTACATATTTATTTTAAATAAATTATTCTCATAATTATCCACCACCAAATAATTGATTAAAATAATTAAGACATATTTAATATTTAATTATTATTTAATTGCAATATATATGATTTTCAAAATAATTAAATCATTTAAAAAATTATATATATAAAATAATTTAATCCAACATTGAAATAAATAATTATTTCCATCATTAAAATGAATCATAACTTATACAATGCTACCTTGACAAAATACGACATAACACATAACGCAAAACACAAATGACGACAATTACACAAAGTAACAATACCAAACAACGAGACGACTTGACATCATGGAACGGGAGGACTTCATCATCACCTCTGTATCAACATTTATCCATTGGGTTATTTGGTGCTCGCCCTGTCCTGCTGAAGCAGGTGGAATTAAGACTTATACCTGCAATCCTTCATACAAACGAAGTTGTGTACATGTGCATATATACATAACATCAAAGCATTAAATCAAAATACTGCATTGTGAGAAGGAATCGCAACATAACAGGGCACTCGCGAACGAGTGATGCTATATTGTCCTTCGTCACACCTATTCTAACAATTATAACATAATCAATGAATTACATTTCTAACTAACAATCATCTCCTAACATATTAAATTAAATCACTGCATCATATCATAATTCAGAAAATCAACTGATATAATCAACCATAATGTCATATAAAGTAATTATGTGAAATAACAGCATCATCTAGCATCTAACTAACCATATCAAACAATAACAGTATCATCATAGTATCTGACTAACCACATCAAACAATAACAGTATCATCATAGTATCTGAGCATCAAAACAAAACATAACACTACTGAGTCCAACTAGCAACCAGGAGGGTTATTACAAATATATTATATTATTATTTTTATTCAAGGGGTAAAATTTTGACCGGAGCTATGAACCGGATACAACCATTCAATAACACCTAACGGGTTTGAACCTTGGTGGCAAGAACAATAATGCCACCAATAAACCATCACACCATGCCAATATCGGCATAATATATTGTATTATAATATTATAATATTATACTATTATATAATATTATATTATTAATAATATAATATAATTAATAATATAATGTTATAATATATTATTATTAATAATATAATATTATAATATATTATATTATAATATTATATTATTATATAACATTATATTATTAATAATTTAATATTATATTATAATATATTTAATATTATATAATAATATAATATTATAATATATCAGAATCATATATTGTAGTTTATTTAGTTTCGATTCCATTTTGAAATGGGAGACAAATCTCTAAAATCAGTTTGGGCAACAAATCTTGGCAATATTTTTCATTTTAATAAACATACTCTAAAATCAATTTGGGCAAGCAATCTTGGTGATATTTTTTATTTTAATAAACATACTCTAAAACCCTAATGAAACCTTATTTTCAGGCCGCAACTCGACTAGAGGGCTCTCTCTCACCTTCTCCTCGACCATTAGAGTCATAACTGAATCCAATTCTCCATTCAAGTGATTTGAGTGAGTTGGATACTAGAGTCACAGGGATTTCATTTGGGTAGGCTTGCAAATGAAGTTGGGGTGATCTGACATTGGAATGATACTGGAATAAGGCTTGTTTCAGATCATGGCTATTCCTTGTAGTGGAGCTTAAGCAAGCTTATTTTGTACATCAAGCGAAGCCCCTATCTCTATATTTCTACAACCCTGTGGGTGAGGCCCCTGTAGTGGTGATCAGGGTTTCTGTCAAGGATGATGGCCCTGTTGCAGAGAAATTATCTCGGCATTTGTAGACTAGGGAAAATGGTTGTATTGTCACATAGTCATATTTGAGAAAGAGAAAGAAAAAGGTCAAGCCACAGGTTAGTGCGTTTCGATTTAGTCTTGGAGTCGACATATAGGTATGTAAACATTTTTACATGCTTTGTTTACATTATCACATTTTGTATGCATGTCTTTGAGCATTTCCATTTGTATTATCCAGTGTTCCACGGGGATGCGTCCCCCCAAAAAAACCCGCGTTTCCTAGAGGGGGACGTCTCGGAGACTTGTGGACTTGGGGGGGACGTCCCCCTACCAGCCCACCACCAACGCCACCATTCCACCACCAGTGTCACTGTCTCCAAGATGCCACTAGGACTTCAAGGATGCTAGGGTGTCCTTAAGACGTCTAGGGGACTCCTGGTTGTCTCCAAGATCTATAATTCTTATACTTATACATCTTTTTATAACTATTTTTTCAAGTACTATACGTATTTCAACACCTTGCCACCCCCTCGCCACCGTCCCCCCGCCGCCCCCAAACTTAGAGCCCCCATCCCCGCGCCTCCGAAACGCGTCCCCCCCGTCCCCCCGTCCCCTTCCTCGAAACCTCGTGGAACACTGGTATTATCTAATAAATCTATTATTATTTATTTAGTAATCTCATTTTCTTAAATCTTTTTAAAGCCCTTTACCAAAATCTATTTGTGTATATCTACATTCATGGCATTCCACATGATTCATTTCTTGTGAGGTATTTTGTCAAACATGTGCCTTCATCCCTATTTCCATTTTGAGATTTCATCTCATTGATGTATTCTATCATCAATTGATGTGTCTTGTCTATGCTACCACAATGTATGTTCACAACCCATTGAAAAAGATTCCATACTGTATGAGTTAATGAAAAACCCTATCAACCAAGGATCACTAAAAAATGAAATAATGTGATCTCTAGATAATCTAATTAGTTTTATTCTTATAAACCAGATCTCTATTAGAATTGATTTTCCATTTCCATAATCTGTAGTTACAGTAATAATTATTTTTCATTCCTTGATAATTTTATTTGTATTTTATTATTTGAAAAACCATTTTACAATGACATCAAAAATACTTTTTATTTTTAAATATTTTTAATATTTTTAATTTTAAGTACATTGATTTAAAAAATTACTCTCATATGCAATAGTAAATTTAGGAAAGTTCTTTCATACTTTAAAATTTAGAAAGTTTTTATTTTATGTTTAGTAATTTAACATACTATTTTTATATCTTATCTCTAACTAATTATTATTTTTGATTGGAAAATATTACTTAAATAAATCTATACAAAAATTCAAAAAAAATCACAAAAGATATCTTGTTTCAAAAATCTAAGATATTTTTTAATCTTAAGAGTATTAATTTAGAAACTAATTTTTTATCTGAAATAGTAAGTTTACAATATTTTTTTTATACTTACTTTTTTAAATTTTAGAAACTCCTTTTTTATATCAAAAATTCCATGAAATTCAGTCACAAAATTAAAATAATCTTCAACTATAATAATGATTGCTTAAAAGCCACGTGAATTTGGGGTGAATCTCATACTTACTGATTTTTTAGTTCTACTGTCATAGTTGGCATGGATTTGTCAACTTGTAGTGAAGATTTTCTTACAATTCAAATAGATTTCCATTGATTTTTCCTTTGATTTTAAATTACTTCTTTAAGTTGGGCAGAGTTTCTGATGTTTTTTTTTGCCAAGTTAGTTTATTCACTAGTATTAGTTTAGCTTAAGTAGGTATATTAACTTCCTCTTGAGGATTTCATTGTAGAGATTTTGTTTTTCATATTTCAAAGTTTCATAAATCTTTTTAAAATATTAACAAATTTTGAGCTTTTTTTTTTGTTGTGGACAGGTACAGAGCAAGGAGAAAATACAAAACTAGTGGTTTTTTAAATGCATTTACAACCCACCCCATGTGCAACAGTAGCATCACTAAAGACATGCATTAACATCGATGGATTTTTAGATTTAGTTTTTATTTTTTTCAATTTTAAAGTATAATAAATCAGCAGTTTGCATACTACGAAAGATTTTGTCTTCAAAACTCTATATATAGAGTTCTTTGTAACATATTTTATATACAGTTTGAATATAAGTGAATTAGTTTCCAATACTGTTTCAATTCTTTAAGAAAATTTGTTGAAGTTTTATGATTGTTTCCAGTATAACATAAGAGCTTTAAAGTTTTATATCTTTCAAACACATAAGAGTTAGCAAGTGGGAGAAGAATGAGACATAAAAAAAGTACTCTATTATATTCTGTATACTGGAATGATTACTTTAAGCTTTATAACTTGATAAACTTCTAATATCTGCTACTTCTTTCCCAACTGTTAGAGGACTTAGCAATTAATTGATTATATATTACCAAAACAGGAGCAACTTACAAAATTCATTCAAATGTATGTAATAACATAAATTTGAATGAATATATTTTTTTAAAAAACTGCAGACATTTGTCAAAATTTTGATGAACAGTTTACGATGAACCACTAAAACTTCTGACGAACCTGCTATACATGCAACAATATTTTTGTTGCACTTTCAACGATGTATATTGTTGCATGCACAACAATTTCGTTGGAAGTTTTAGTGATTCATTGCAAACTGTTCGTCAAAATTTTGACGAATGTCTATAGTTTTTCATCGCAAACTGTTCATCAAAATTTTGATGAATGTCTATAGTTTTTCGTCAAAATTTGTGGCTATTTTTCATCGCTATATGGATGAAGTTTGTGTAAATTTTTTGACGTATTAAAGTTTGTCGAAAAAGCGACGAAAAACTAGTGACGAAATTTATATGGTTGTTTCGTCGATATTTTGACAATAGTTTGTTGATATTTCGACAAACATTCATCATAATTTGGAGTCAAATACAGTAGTGCATACAATTACTCTATTTTTTAGCAAACTAAAAAGAACGCGGCCACCATATTAAAATAAAAAGCATGGGAGCTCAATGAATGTGCAAATGTATATATGCAGCTATCTTTTCAGCTTGCTAATTGAACTCTTGAAACCTGGTTCTTTATGGTAATACCTACTTTCTTCAGGTTATGACAAGAATTATATGATGCAACCCTAAATGTTTTTATGTAAAAAAAAACCTTGCCCATTTCTTTAAACTTATACACAGCTAACAAAATTTGAAACATATTGATACAAGATTCAAACTACATTCTTTGGCGGTAAATATTGAAGACAAATAGGGAATTGTATAAGTGCTATTAGAATAACACTAATTTGCTACTAAATATTGACAACAACAGGATATGTTGTAGACTTAGAGCTGTCTTGCAACATGTAGAAATATTTTGCCGCAATTTGCAGTAAAAAATTGAAAGCAGTGCAAAGGTACACGTGAATGTCATCTTTCTAGCTTATACCAATCTACAAAATTTGAGAATTTTGAAACTTAAAAACAATAGTTCTTTTACAATTTCTCATTTTTGTCTACAATATTTAGTTCCATTTAATGTAGCTTGGATTTTGAATTGACATGCCAACTGTTACATAGATTGCTTGTGTTGTATCAATCTTGATTTTCCCATAACAAACTGTTCATTATTGCAATTCACCTTTTCTATCTCCATGTTCTTAAGTTTTATTTATTGTGTCTTTCCTTTTTAATGTTCACTATAGGATGCTAAGACTTCTGTTTTACAAATATCAACATAATTTATTCCTATGTTTGTATGTATATATATATATATTTGTACATTTATTGAGCTTGTCCCATCCTCTACACAAGGTATACCTGCATCTTGTTTATGTGATATTTTCTATTGCAAAGGAATTACATATTATTGGTTATAAGCTATACAACTATTTATATGTTGTCTGCCAATTACACATGATTGCCACACTAAACTTCAAATATGCCTTGTCACTAGAACTATATCTGATTGAAACCATTTTAGATTGCAAACATTGTCAACTATAACTGCACATGTCCACAATAGTAAATAGCTTTGTCATCACATGTTTGTAATGGTGTAAAAGTTGCAACTACATTCTATTTATATAGAAGGAAAGCCTATATGTCCTTTATTCCATCTCTTATTTCACAACTACATGTCAAATTCTTTTTCATAAATGATATAACTACATATATTTTAAAAAATGCATAACATTAATTTCAACTAAAGAAAATTGTCAAGTTAATGCTATGCGATTTCCATAATCTATAATGCTTGAGATTTGTTATTTCTGGATATTTGATTGTGTTTCGGTTTTGTGGACAAAAGAAACTCAAACACAATCCAATATCCAAAAACAACAAACTTAGGCACCCAACCATTGGCTTCACCATTTATCATAGTGGTGGGCAATGTATGTTCTTGTTCGGGGGTTTGGTGACAGCCCATGAGGTTGCATGACCCAATACGGCAAAGTGAAGAGTAGGCCTTCTTTCTTTCTGTTCAGACTACATCCAGTTGCACCTAGAAGGTATGTGTACATATTATCTAAGACTTCTGTTTTGCAAATATGAACGTAATTTATTCCTATAGTTGCATGCATGTATTCACACATTCACTTAGCTTCCATGGTTTTGATTTTTATATGGTGCCATCTCTTATTTTACGACTACGTGTCAAATCCTTTGTCACAAATCATAAAACTATATATATTTAAAAAAAAATGTATAACAATGATTTCAACTAAAGAAAATTCTTAGGTTAATGCTATGAGATTTTGACAATGCATAATGCTTAAGATTTGTTGTCGGCAATATATGTATTGGCTTGGGGATTTCGTGACAGGAAATGAGGTTGCATGACCTAATATGGCAGGGTGGAGAGCATGTCTTCTTTTCTTCTGTTCATATTAGACCCAATTGCACCCACAAGGTATGCCTATATCCTATCTAAGACTCCTATTTTGCAAATATGAACGTAATTTATTCATGTGTTTCCATATATACGTTTGCACATTCATTGAGCTCTTATGATTTTGATTTTAATATGGTGCCCATGTTCTTTTTAGTCTGCTAACAAATAGAGTAATTGTATAAGAGGAGTTGCATTATCTGGCATTCAGTATTACAGAGAAATAGGGAAATTGTAACATAACTGTTAGTAAAACATGCATACATGTATTTATGCATATATATATACATGTGTATATATATACACATGTATACAGGTATATATATTAAATGGGAAAGGTCTTTTTTACATAAAAAGATTTAGGATCACATCATATAATTATTGTCATAACTTAAAGAAAGTAGGTACTATCATAAAGAACCAGATTTATATAGTTGATTTAGCAAGCTGAAACGATAGCTCTATGAGCATGGAGAAATGTAGTCGATAGAATAAAATATATTGTGTATTTGTAGCAGCCAATGTATGATGGTCAAATTGAAACAGATCGGGAAGAAATAATATAATGACACATATTGATATAACACACCCAGTAAAGATGTATGGTTTACAAACAAGGCCTTTAATGATAGCAACATGATCTATTGTAGACTCAGAGCTGTCCTGCAACATGTAGAGGTCTTTTGCTTGAATTTGCAGCAAACTAGTGGCAACTTCATCAAAAGCAATACACTAAAGGCTCGCTGAATGGTTACATATGTACATACATATATTCTAAATTCAAGCTCCATTATTTGGCAATAAATATTATAGAGAAATAGGCAAATTGTTAAAGAAATCTCCACCACCGCCAACTCATGTATTTTCCAAGGTCCACATCACCACAACAAAACCCGGTGAACTCTTTGCCGACTAGTTACATCCTCATCGCCGACAAATCCAAAATAGGTCTTGTCATGTAATACGTTTGTTACAATTTCTCTATTTTTCTATAATATTTAGTGCCAGGGAATGTAGCTTGAATTTTTGATTAAGTATGTGGCATTTTGTATACATATACATATATATATATACATGTGTATGTATATATGTATATATACATGTAGGGGGGATGTATACTCCAAAATATGCAAGAAAATATTTTGATTCAGTTGCATTTTCATAAGTCATTCTGGCATTATGAATATGTGCTCCAAAATATGTAAGAAAATATATTGATTAAGTTGCATTATCAGAATAGCCATTTTGGCATTATGAATATCTTACACATACTGCATAATTAAATTCTTTGTTCTTAATAAATAGAAATTTCAAACAAATAGCGTATCAGCTAGAGATATAAAGTTGAACAGATCAAAGAACTATTACAATAACACTTAAAAACTGCCAAACACATTTTGTAGAGATTGCTTCATCATATAATTGTTGCCATAGCCTAAAAAAAAAGGTCTTGTCCTATAATAGGTCTATTACAATTTCTCTATTTGTCTATAATATTTAGTGCCAGGGAATGTAGCTTGAATTTTTGATTAAGTCTATGGCATTTGGTATACATATACATATATATATATATATATATATATATATATATATATATATATATATATATATATATACATGTGTATGTATATATATGTATATATACATGTAGGGGGAACATATACTCCAAAATATGCAAGAAAATATTTTGATTCAGTTGCATTATTAGAATAGCCATTCTGGCATTATGAATATGTGCTCCAAAATATGTAAGAAAATATATTGATTTAGTTGCATTGTCAAAATAGCCATTTTGGCATTATGTATATCTTACACATACTGTACGATTAAATGCTCTGTTCTTAACAAATAGAAATTTAAAAAAAATAGCGTATCAACTAGAGATATAAAGTTGAATAGATCAAAGAACTATTACAATAACACTTAAAATCCGCCAAACACATTTTGCAGAGATTGTTTCATCATATAATTGTTGCCATATCCTAAAGAAAATAAGTATCGTTATACACACACACACTAACTACAACATTCAATTTTCTATTTACTTCGGCCACCCACATTTACTTTGTCCACCCCCATCACAGAACAATAGCGGAATGGATTAACCCTCGTGTGAGCAAACACTTACCATTCAGGTTCCTTGTATTGAGGACAACAACTCCACCACCGCCATCCAACATAATTACCAAGCCCCGCATCAACACAAAAAAAACCTAGTATGCATATATATTAAAGTAGCTTGCATGGCTAGCCCACACAACAACTATGACTATATTACTAGAAAGGTACATCCACTCCAAGACATCTGCTTTTGCTTTCCAGCTTGGGCCCTGCATATTAACATCAATGAAAGAAGGACAAATATCATATAGTTTAATAGTTCGCCAGATTGTTTTAGTTCCACATTCCCTACGAACAGTCGAAATGTACCCAGCATGGAGTATAATGTCAATAGTATGATCAATCAAGCTATTATCACTGTAATTTCTTATCTCACTAACTGGCACAAAACTAGAGGTTTTTTTGGCATGAAAATCTTATATTCGCACTGTTTTATTGTTCATTTCTCATCCACAATTTTTTTGAGATTACTATTTAATTAATTGCAAATTTTGTTTGCTTCCTTCATTGATCCCCTTGATATTAAATAAGTCATCCCCTCCTCAACTTGACCGTAATGCAATTCAACAATATCATCAAAATAAGTAATACGTATTTCTCTCCCCTCCATATCTATAATGTCAAAACTAAAAAACTTTCCCTTCACCTCTTTGTTTGTGGAAATGGTACATCTCTTTAATATCTATTACACAACCTATATATATGTATACATGTATATATACACATGTATATATCTATCTATATATATGTATGTATGTATGTATGTATATGTACACAAAATGACGTAGACTTAATAAAAAATTCAAGCTACATTCCCTAGCACTAAATATTATAGACAAATAGAGAAATTGTAACAGAGCTATTACACGACAAGTCCTATTCACATTTGGGTTGACGAAAATCCCATCAGAAACTTCAAACAAATAAATTGAATAGATAGGAAGAGATATTACAAAGAATAACACTTAACATCGACCAAACTAATTTTGTATATATACATGTGTGTATATATATATTTGTATGTATACACACACACACACACACACACACACACACACACACACACACACACACATATGTATATGTATACATAATGCCACAAGCTTAATAAAAAATTCAAGCTACATTCCTTGACACTAAATATTATAGACAAATACTAACAGAGCTATTACACGACAAGTCCTATTCAGAGTTGGGCTAACAAAAAACCCGTTGGAAACTTCTAACAAATAAATTGAACATATAGGAAGAGATACTAGAAAGAATAACACTTAACAACGACATAACTAATTTTGTATATATACACGTCTGTACACATGTGTATATATATATATTTATATGTATAAATATATGTATATGTATACATGTATATATGTATATATATCCATACATGTATATATATGTATATGTATACATGTATATATACATGTATATATATATACATATATATATATATGTATATGTATACATGTATATATATATGTATATGTATACATGTGTATATATATATATGTTTTACATGGGTATTTTGCATAAATGATTAATTTATTGTTCATGCTTTTCATTCTCTGCTTATTGTTGCTTTCGATAGCAGGTTGGAGGGTTTTGACACTAATGTGCTACAAAATGTGCAAGAAAGTATATTGATTAAATTGCATTGTCAAAAGAGTCATTTTCTATTGATAAAAGAGCTATTAGAATAACAATTAAAAGCCACTAAACCATTTTCCCCTGCACGCGTATACAAATATCTTTTCAGCTTGCCAAATCAATTATTTAACCCCAATTCTTTATGATGATACTTATTTTCTTTAGGCTATGACAACAATTATATGATGCATGTCAATCTCCATAAAATGCGTATAGCACCACAAAATTAATTGTGAATTTGAGCTACATTGCTTGGCATTAAATATTATAGACAAAAAATTTATGCAAAAAACCCATGCAAAATGACTTGTAGCAAATAGTTCTGATTTTAACACCTACTATACAATTTCTCTATTTGTCATCAATATTTACTAACAAATAACATAGCTCAAATCCTCTATCAATATGTTTTCATGAGATTCTTTTTTCCTTGATCTGCTTGAATCTCCCTCGAACAAACTACCTAGGTCTGTTTATGTAAGTGGCTAAGCTTGCAAATTATGTAGGATTGCAGTGTGTTACATCAATATATGTTTCATTGTATTCTTTCTTCCTCATCTGTTTCAACTTCCCCACACCAAATTGTTCTTTTTCCAATTAACTTTGTAGCATTATAGCCATTTTTCACATATTATTGCTATCCATTGCCTTTACAAGTTTTGATTAATGTGGGCTTACTGTCAAAGAATGTATTTCAAAATTTGAATTGACAGGTCAACTCTTACATACATTGCTTGTCTTGTATGAATATGTTTACTATTGGTTTTTGATCATCTGTCATTTAGGTGTTATTCTTAAGCAATCTACAATAATTAAGGGTCTGCTATGGTGAACTCAGAAAAAGAGTATCATGAAGAACAATTTGTTATCTAGTGGTTCTTACATATACTTTTAATAGTTCTTTTACAATTTACCTATTTGTCTATAGTGTTTAGTGCTAGATAATGTAGCTTGAATTTGGAATTGAGAAGTCAACTATCACATAGATTCTTTTTCTTGTACCATTATGTTTCATCGTATTTTTGTGAGACTTCATGATGCTAATATGGTGGGAATGAGAGCGAGCATGGGTTTATTGCCTCTGTCTTCCATCGTTGTCTATTTTTTGCTGCTTATATACATGGATACAATTTTTTGACATGCACTTCTCTGCTAAACACAAACTCTATAGTATCCATTCCATTTGTCATTGTTTCCTTGAGCTAGATTGCTTGTCTTGTATCAAACTATTTAATGTGGGTTTCCGACCATCTATCACTTGTGATTCTTAAGTGTTTTCCTAATAGTTATTTTACAATTTCTCTATTTTTGTTATTGTGTGATATATGATAAGAGTCCTTGAGATTTTCCATGGACCTTACCTACTTTTGTGGCTCGGGGGTTTGGCTAGAGCTCACGAGGCTTCATGATGCCAATATGGTAGGGAGGAGAACGAGCATGGGTTTACGTTGTTATGGACAACAAACAGGCACCGCTCTCATGTGCTTCTGAGTATAAAAACAATTTGTTGATAGCATCACATTGTTTATCCCCATAAGCACATGAGAATGGTGTTTGTTGCTCCTTTCAACTAAACTGTTTACAATGTCAGGGTTGGCTTGGTTTTCATTTTGTACGTGACTACATTTTTTGCCTTCAAATCCCATGGTACCAATCATTGCATTTCTCATTGTTTCCACAACTCTCTTTTTAACTTCTGCAATACATTACTTATAGACAATCCCTTACCAAAATGCCATGCATTCAAAATATTCCACTTTATCTGTTTCTATTTACAACGAATAGTGCTAACCTCTTTTATTATATATGTTTATTATTTTGTTTATATTACTGTAGAAATATAATACGGATTCAAGAAAATTAGTTTATTGTACACTTTCTATTTCAAATTCTTTCATGCTCTTACGACTCAGTCCAATGCAACTCATCCTTGTTGAACATGATCAACAGTGTATGTAAGTATGGCACTTTCCCATTGTCAATAGACAACTTTGGTTAACTAATTGTAAAAATTATTCATTATTTTTAGCCTCACATTGTATATATTAATTTTACTTGTATACTTTCTTTTTATCCTTCCTTTTTTATTTTCCTTGCTTGTCCACTAACATACCCTTGTATTCCATTTGCAGGAACTAGGTTTAAGCATGCAAAGGGTTTCAAAAACCAGGATACATTTTTTCTTTCAAGTTGCCACATCAAAGAAAACTCAACAATATCAGATATTTATATGGAAACATCAAAGTTTGCCCAAGATTTTTATTGTGTGATGTATGATGAAACTCCATGACATCTCCCATGGGCATTTCATCCTTCTCTTGCTCGGGGCTTTGGCTAGAGTCCATGGGGCTCCATGATGCCAATATGGTAGGCTAGAAAATGAGCGCGGGTTTTGTGGTTTTACATTTAACATCATATATTTGTTGTTACATATATACATGTGTGCACAAATTCTTGTATAGATTTATAATACTTTACAATGCTCATATTGAATGAATATATATTAAAAAATAATCTTTGGGTGAGAATTATTTCATTTATAACTTTAAATTGCATGCATAGAGTTCAAATTCATAAGATCCGCCTTCTAATATGAACTAACTTCACATTGTTAGGTTTTTAGTTCCACACTGCTTATATTGGTTTCACACGTATACTTAGTTACTTTTAATGCTTTCTTTTTTATTCTAATGGGTTCAGTAGAATATCTTTTTCCAACTCAAATAAATCATTGTTTCCCCAAAAAGCAAGAGATACCTTTTAATTCAATTATTGTAAAAATGCAAAATACATGTCTTGTGTCATCACATTCTTCTTCTCCTAAGGTTTGTTCATTCATTTTCCATCTAAAATGGTATAAATTAGTCTTAAATGACTATGGACATCTTTCCTTTTTGAGTACTATTTGTTCTTAAAATTATATCATACCTTAAATTTTGGAGGGAAATAATTATTACTAACAAAACTAATTATTTAAAAAGTTAAATTGTATTTAATTTTCCAAATGTAATTTTTTAAGAAAAAAATGATTGTAAAATCATTCTCCTAAGATTATTAATTAAAATCATTTAAAAAAAAATATTGTTATTCAAATAATTAAATTAAAAAATCAGAGATCATTTTCCTCTTTTATCCAGATGGTTATTAATCTCGCATCCATTGCCTTATCTTAAGATAATTAAATGATAATTAATCAAACAATTGATTAACCTTGACAAAAACATCAAATATAGATGTTCATACTGACCTAAGAACTATTAAACTAAACTACATAATACCTTAAATTTTGGAAAGAAATTATTATTATTAACAAAACTAATAATTTACAAATTTAAATTGTATTCAATTTACAAAATGTGATTTATTAAGAAAAGTTTTATTCAAAAATCATTCTTTTGATAGTATTAATTAAAATCATTGATGATTAATTAATTGAGATTGGAAATAATGGATACATTGTAAATAATGAAGACGACCTACGGTTTTATTTTACATTTCTATAATCAATTTCCAACTAAAAATAATTGATGTGGAAATGCAAAAATCAATCTCCTGTTTTATGCAAATGCTTCTTAATCTCTTGTGCATTGCTTGTCATATAACAATAAAGAAGTACACTATAACATGGGGTTTAAAATGTTGTACAATGCTCCAAATAAATGTAGAGATATAAAATAATTTCTTCACCAAATTTAAGTGCTTTATAACATCTTCAAGTTAAATAAGCCAAATTCATATCTTTTACTGCACACATAGGTTTGCTTTAATTAATCTATCCATCTAATTATCCATAAAAATATATAAATTGCTTTTCAAATATCTTTGTTTATTATAATGTACTCTACGGATCTTGTTCTCGATTAAATCCTAAGTCAAAATATTCACCTCCTACTATAAACTAACCTCCCGTTATTCCATATTCAATAATTAACATGTTCTCCGTTTTCAACTCATTCAGACAATTGCAAATATTTTTCAATATTTACACTTCACATTGCATTGCAAAAACAAGTTTCTTTCTTATTTCTTATTGGATGGCCATTTGCGGTGGACCCCTATCTGCTGATTGTTGCATGCCTATGCATGCGACTCTAGTTTAATTTTGTGTTGATTTTTTTTTAAATGCTTTATCTTAACTTATTTTATTGAGTTCCAACTTCAATTCCATTATACTTTTTAAATATCTATAGATTTTAATAATTTCAATCTCACGTAGATGCCAAAATCCTTTTGATAATAACTTTAAAATAAAAGTTAATAAATTATTTTTAAATAAAGGTATTCAACGAATGTGACAGAATATATTATTTAAATTCAAAACGTGGCATGAATATTTCTCCACATCGATGATTTGATACAAGGAAAAAGTGTTTCTTTAATGTAAAATGGAATTTGATTTTATCGTTGACTTGAAAAATTCAATTGGTAGTAAGATCGTTTCTAACTTTGACATGGTCATTTCAAGTCTTGTTTGATAAAATGTTGGCAGAAGATATATAAATTTCCTGGTACGGAATACAAGGATAGAAGCAATGCTAATCATTTATATGAAATCGATTTTGCTGGAGATTATTGATTTGGGGAAAAAGAATTTGAATATTTCTACATAACAAAAATAAATAAATCCGGCTCTCTTGCAGGACTCTTTGGAAACTCCCGGTGTAAGTTAAGGATTCTTCATGGTGTGAACGGAATCGGCCATTTTCTTCCCTTGTACGGCCATTTCTATGAAAATCCAATGGTAGACAAGCGTCATGAGATGTATTGACTTAGCACTGGGGCAGACCGAGCGGAGGAGGAGGAAGAGATTCCGATTTATCCGGACCGTCCTCCACAATGAACACCATGTCAAAGCCAAATGCTGAATGAGATTCGAAATGGCAATGCATCAACCAGACTCCTGGCACAGGGAAAAAACATTAAATCTAACTTAGTAGTTGCGACCCAAATACCTAGAATCTCTTATTATGGATTAAAGAGAAATGTATAGGAATCTGTAAAGTAGCTCACCTGGATTGTTAGCTGTAAATCTGATGGCTGCCCACCCGCCAGTGGGAATTCCCACGGTGTTCAACATCTGGGGATCTTCCAGGTTGAAGTTGGCAGGATCCGTGTGGGGATTATAGTTACCGAATCCCTGTCCCACAACATAAAAATCATGGCCGTGAAGGTGTATAGGATGGTTCTGTATGGTAAGAATGGCGGTGTTCTGAAACACTATCTGCACATTGCTATTGAATTTCAGAACCTTAACTTTAGTTCCCAGCTGGGGCTCCCAAATACTCTGCGGGGGTGGCGGATTCTGTTGAGTATAATTAAATTTCAAGGGAGGAGTGTCTGGGAAATCTTTTGTGAAAACTCCGTCGATGCCATAGTAGTAAGCCTGCAAAATGGCGATATCTGGTGTGAGGAATGAAATGTTGCTGAAGCTTCCAACCGCTCTACCGCCGTTCAACCCGGCGCAGGAGTTGTTTGGGCAACTGACAAGTCCGAGCAGAGAGGGGACATGCTTGTGCAAAAAGGGGAAACAACTATAGTGTCGATACAAAGCTCCATGGAAAGAACAAGTTGTATCTACCTTGTCATGTGACGATAATGGCAAAAAAGAATATGGACCTGCAAGGAATGATGATAGGCTAAACATACACAATCTAGAAATGCTTTTGATATGGAGAGCCAACATAGATTGCCAACCAGTTATCTCACGAGCACTTGTACTAAAATACATTGCAAAGTATGCATCAAAAGCAGAAAGAACATCTGAGTCTTGTATTGATATGTTATCAAGAATATCTGTATGCCAGAGAACAGATGACCTAGCTATCACATCATTTCAAAAATTTATGAAAGAGCTTGTTGCAGAGCGTGATATAGGAGCACAAGAAACATGTCATATGCTTCAAAAATTGCTGCTTGTTGTTTGTAATAGACCATTCACATCTTTGAATGTTGGCTGAAAAGTGTTCCAATGAATAACAAGACAACCAGATGAAATACACCTCCATACGAGCTACCTACATTCCTACATTAATCGGCCTCAAGAAATGGAAACAATAATGCTACTCGAATCTGCAAGATCTTTCTCCTTTTTTGCAAGGCGCAAAGGATGCAAATGGAAAGAGAGAGAGGTAAAAGTGATAGTTAATGTTTTCCCAAAGTTCTATACCATCCCAAATGAGGACTGTTAGATCTAGGGAATCAATCTAAGCAAGCA